>ML304667.1:0-20056 GCA_005239505.1 Nicotiana paniculata | reverse complement strand
AATGTAACTTGATTATTTCGAAGCGTTTGTTATGGTTCCTTGGTTCGTATTTTATTTCCCTAAAAAATATCATGTGATCAAGTACCGGCTCCGTACCAAGGCATCCAGCCTGGACCATGGCAGACGATAATACAGGCACGACTTGCAGAATTCCAGTGTAATTGCCATAAAATGCCAAAAATGTAACCTGATCATTTCGAAGAGTTGGTTATGGTTCCTTGGGTTGTATTTGATATCCCGAAAAATTATCATGCGATCCGGTACCTTCTCCACACCAAGACGTCCGGCCTGGACCATGGATGGCGGTAATACGGGCACGACTGGCGGAATTCTAGTTTAATTGCCATAAAATGCCAAAAATGTAACTTGATCATTTCGAAGCGTTGGTTATGGTTACTTGGGACGAAATTTAGGTCCCGTACAAATATAATGCTATCCGATACGGGCTCCATACCAAGGCGTACGGCCTGGACCATGGCAGGCGATAATACAGGCAGGACTTGCAAAATTCCAGTTTAATTGCCATAAAATGTCAAAAAATGTAACTTGATCATTTTGAAGCGTTGGCTATGGTTCCTTTGGTTGTATTTGATGTCCCGGACAAATATCATGCGATCTGGTACCGTCTCCGTACCAAGGCGTCCGGCCTGGACCATGGCAGGCGATAATACATGCACGACTCGCGGAATTCCAATTCAATTGCCATAAAATGTAACTTGATCATTTCGAAGCGTTGGTTATGGTTCCTTGGGTCGTATTCGATGTCCTGAACAAATATCATGTGATCCAGTACCGGCTTTGTACCAAGGTGTCCGGTCTGGACTATCGCAGGCGATAATACATGCACGACTTGCGGAATTCCAATTTAATTCAAATAAAATGCCAAAAATGTGACTTGATCATTTCGAAGCGTTGGTTATGGTTCCTTGGGTCGTATTTGATGTCCCGAAAAAATATCATGTGATCCGGTACCGGCTCCGTACTAAGGCCTCCGGCCTGGACCATGGCAGGCGATAATACGGGCACGACTGGCGGAATTCAAGTTTTATTTCCATAAAATGTCAAAAAATGTAACTTGATCATTTCGAAGTGTTTGTTATGGTTTCTTGGGTCGTATTTGATGTCCCAGACTAATATCATGCAATACGGTACCGGCTCTGTACCAAGGCGTCTGTCCTGGACCATGGGAGGCGATAATGCATGCACGACTGGTGGAATTCCAGTTTAATTGCCATAAAATACCAAAACATGTAACTTGATCATTTTGAAGCGTTGGTTATGGTTCCTTGGGTCGTATTTGATGTCCCGAACAAATATCATGTGATCCGGTACCGGCTTTGTACCAAGGCGTCCGGCCTAGACTATGGCAGGCGATAATACATGCACGACTTGCGGAATTCCAGTTTAATTGACATAAAATGCCAAAAAATGTAATTTAATCATTTTGAAACGTTTGTTATGGTTCCTTGGGTCGTATTTGATGTCCCGGTCAAATATCATGTGATCCGGTACCGTCTCCGTACCAAGGCCTCCGGCCTGGACCATGGCAGGCGATAATACGGGCACGACTGGCAAAATTCCAGTTTAATTGCCATAAAATGCCAAAAATATAACTTGATCATTTCGAAGCGTTGGTTATGGTTNCCATAACGAATTCTTGTGTATTCACGTATCTAAAATTGGTTCATCTTGTGATGTTGAGGCTTAATCGAGAGAGGAGATTCTACTAATCAATTGAATTAATAACCAAGTGAATTCGAGAGACTCACTTGAACATTAGAAGTGAATTAACTAGAGTTAAATCCCAAACATTTGTCTTGCACCTATCCCATCAACCCTATCTCTCCCAATTGATAACTTCATTTGCTTAATACTTGCGTTGATTTCCATTAGTCAATAGTTTTGACTCTTAGTTAATTTTAGTTTTGATCATATAAACCTCACTTTGTTGATCATCTTGGATAGCAATCTAGCTACAAACTATGATAATACTGTTTAACTCCAACCCCTGTGGATACAATATTATAATTACTATATTCGACTAGCGAGCATATTATAGTGTGTGTTTCAAGCTCGTCAAATTTTGGCGCCGTTGTCGGAAATTGTCATTTAATAGTGTTTGAAATAGTTTGTAGTGCTAATTTAGGAATTTTTATTTTTATTTTTATTTTCTCTTTTTACGTTTGGTGTTCGTTGACTATCCGCAGACTACAAGTTAGATTGGTGCATGACTCGATCTTCTGGTAAGGAATTACAACCATACGAACTAGAGATCGAGAAACAACTGCGACAGTTGAGGAAGAAAAGAAATATCCCCGAGATCTTAGAGAAGGTTGGGCAATCCTCAGCCAAAGAAAATATGGCGGGAGACGATGATAATGTTGACTTGGCTGCAAGAGAGGCAACCCAACTTAGAGAAAAGGCTGCAAAAGATGCTGAAGAAGCAGCATTGAGAGATGCACAAATTGCTTATGAGGAGGAGAGGGCTCTAATAATGGCTCAGAATCAGCCCTTGGGTGTAGACCAGTTCGGAAACATAGCTCCCGGCCAAGGGAGACCACTTGGTGATTATACTAGACCGGTCTACAACCAAGGTTTATCAAGTGTGAGACCACCTCCAGTTGCAGCAAATAATTTCAAATTGAATCAAGGCAAAAGTAAGATGGAAGAGTCCGGCGGCATCAGAAAGGAGAATGTGATTGAAAGGGTAGAGTCCAATAATGGCCGAGGTATTCAGGTCCTGCATGAGGACATGTCGCCACTTGAACAAAAATTGCTGAAGTTTCAGGAAGAACTCAATCAAGTCCGGAATCTGGCCAACTTGTCATTTTCCCTCAACGTCCCTGACGTCAACCTTCCAAATGCTCAAAACCCCGCACCTCCACAAAATGTCCAGGAGCTGTTAGTGATTGGTGATTCAGACTTATTGGTACATCAGGTACAAGGAGAATGGGCAACAAAGAATTCCAAGATACTGTCGTATCATCACCACGTACAGGAAAACAAAGAGGTTCACAAAGATAGAGTTCCGGCACGTCCCCAGAATCCATAATGAGTTCGCTGACGCATTAGCTACTTTGTCCTCAATGATCCAGCATCCGGACAAGAATTTCATCGACCCTATTCCCATAAAAATCCATTTCTTTGGGATTCTTTTTAGTATCAGCTGGGAGAGTACCTGGGATTCTCTCAGATAATATAGTTTCAATTTGTCCCACTTGTCTCTCCAAGTTATGAAACATGTCCCAAGTTCTTTGATAGCTGCACCATTAGCATCTAACCTCTCATTTGTCTTGACAATGAATTATTTCATTAGATCTTCTAACCTAGACTGAATTTGGCTGTTAAGACTGAAACTGCAGCCTCAGCTGATTCCCAAAACCAAGAGCTCCTTGAAATCTGGAGTTATTTTGTTGCCATGCATTTGTTGTACCCCCAGGCGAATTCCATGAAAAATCGGGGTGCTTCTGGCCCATTGCATTAAATTCGTAATTCCCCACAACATTAACTCTCTCAGTTGAAGCTTGACACTCATGAGTAGGGTGTCCTCTTCCACATATGTCGCATGCTGCATGAGGCTCATTATGTATCGAGGCTAAGGTCAGGTTTCTTATTTCTTTTTCCATGGCATCAAGTTGTACCTGCACAGATGTTTTAGCATCAGCTAGGTGAACACCAGTTGATTTTCTCCTTTCAGAAATTTTAGAGGGCCAATGATTTTCATCTTCAAACAACTCATCAAGAATAGTGACTATCTCATCTGGAGTCTTTTTCATCAACGAGCCTCCAGTTGTATTGCTCAATGTTCTCCATGAGGTCGGTGTCAATCCATCCCAAAATTCTTGGAGTTGCATCTAGAGCTCAATTTCGCTATGTTGACACTTTCGCACTATCTCCTTAAACATCTCCCCAAGATTCAAACACAGTCTCAGTCTCGTTCTGGCAGAAGTTATGGATTTCTCTTATAAACTTGCCCGTTTTAGCCGAGGAGAAATATTTAGCAAGAAATTTTCTGGTCATCTCCTTCCATGTTCTAATCGATCCCTAGGGAAATCTTCGAAGCCAGTGCTTTGCATCATCTTTAAGTGTGAAGGGGAATGCCCTTATATAAACTGATCTTGTGATGCACCAATATATTGAAAGGTGTTCATGATCTCCTCGAAGTCCATCATATGATTGTTTGGATCTTCGTTTATCTTTCCTATGAAGACACATCTATTTTGGAGGGTTTGGAGCAAGCCTTGATTCAATTTGAAATTATTTGCTGCAACTGGAGGTGGTCTCACACTTGATAAACCTTGGTTGTAAACCGGTTTAGCATAATCACAAAGTGGTCTCCCTTGGCCGGGAGCTATGTTTCCGAACTGGTCTACACCCAAGGGCTGATTCTGAGCCATTATTAGAGCCCTCTCCTCCTCATAAGCAATTTGTGCATCTCTCAATGCTGCTTCTTCAGCATCTTTTGCAGTTTTTTCTCTAAGTTGGGTTGCCTCTCTCGCAGCCAAGTCAACATTATCATCGTCTCCCGCCATATTTTCTTTGGCTGAGGATTGCCCAACCTTCTCTAAGATCTCGGGGATATTTATTTTCTTCCTCAACTGTCGCAGTTATTTCTCGATCTCTGGTTCGTATGGTTGTAATTCCTTACCAGAAGATCGAGTCATGCGCCAATCTAACTTGTAGTCTACGGATAGTCAACGAACACCAAACGTAAAAAGAGAAATAAAAATAAAAATAAAAATTCCTAAATTAGCACTACAAACTATTTCAAACACTATTAAATGCCAATTTCCGACAACGGCGCCAAAATTTGACGAGCTTGAAACACACACTATAATATGCTCGCTAGTCGAATATAGTAATTATAATATTGTATCCATAGGGATTGGAGTTAAACAATATTATCGTAGTTTGTAGCTAGATTGCTATCCAAGATGATCAACAAAGTGAGGTTTATATGATCAAAACTAAAATTAACTAAGAGTCAAAACTATTGACTAATGGAAATCAACGCAAGTATTAAGCAAAGGAAGTTATCAATTGGGAGAGATAGGGTTGATGGGATAGGTGCAAGACAAATGTTTGGGATTTAGCTCTAGTTAATTCACTTCTAATGTTCAAGTGAGTCTCTCGAATTCACTTGGTTATTAATTCAATTGATTAGTAGAATCTCCTCTCTCGATTAAGCCTCAACATCACAAGATGAACCAATTTTAGATACGTGAATACACAAGAATTCGTTATGGGTCGGTATTTAGGAGAACCTATCTCGATTATCCTCTTAACTAGGTTTAATCAACAATTCAACTAGCCTATTTCGATTACTACGAAGAATGAATGACTTCAACCAACAAAATATAATGCAAAGATATCACAAGTTATGCCTCTCTCGATTACATTAACAAGTGAACATAGATGCAATAGTTAAAATATCAAAAATGATTCAATACATAAAACTAGAGCTAATATCCACAAACAAGTATCAAGACACCAAATCCATCAAACCCTAAAGAGAAATACTCCATAGACGTGGAGTAATTCATCACAATTACGTTTAAAGTAAAGAAAAACATACAACAATCCAAACCCTTGTCTTGAGTTGGGATTGAATGATGGATTCCTTGTGCTCTTGCTTCTCCAACTTCTCCTTAGCCTCCTTAGGTATTAGTTATGTCAAAAGTCACAAAAATACCATTTTTCCATGTATATATACCAAGTAGGGTCGGACCCAAATGAAAATACCTTCTCCTACGGGAAATAGGAAACTTTTCCGAAGTTGGACGTGTGCGGCCGCGCACCTGGGAGTGTGCTCACGCACTTGGTGTTACGACCCGGCCGGTCGTTCCGAGAGTTTAGCCTTGTTTCCCCCGTTTCAGCTTCATTTATGTTGTATTGGGTCAGTTGGTTCGGGTTCGGCGTGGTCGTGGTGCGAACTGAGACCCGACAGGTTCGTAATGTCATTTTGGATATGTGTGCAAAATCCAGGTCAATCGGATGTGTTTTGGTTGGTTTTGGCATCATTGGCGAAATTTAGAAATTTCGAAGTTCATAGGCTTGAATTTGATGTAATTTTGGTGTTTTTACGTTGTTTTTGGTCTTTCGAAGGCTCGACTAAGTTTGAATGATGTTATGGGGTGTGTTGGTAGGATTGGTTGAGGTCCTGGGGCCTCGAGTGTGTTTCGGATGCTCAAACAGGCACTTTTGGTCTTTGGGGGATTGCTGGTTTTCTGGTGTTCTGGCAGCAGTGTTTTTTTCACTGCGATCGCGTGAGTTCACCAACGATCGCGTAGGGTAAAGTTTGAGGCACGCATATTTGTTCTATGCGATCGCGTAAGGAGGTTTGCGATCGCATAGGTTGGGCAGCCAGAGCAGTGTGGCTGCGTGGTGTATTGTGTGATCACGTATAAGAAAAAGGGGGGCGCGTGAGGTTGTTGCAATTGTTCTTCGCGACCGCGTGAATGGGTACGTGATCGCATAGGTCAGGGAGTCAAAGATTTGCGATTGCATGTAGAATGGTGCGATCGCAATGGGTAAAATTTGGAGGCAGTTAGTTTGTTCTTCGCGATCGCGTGGGTGGTCTCGCGATCGCAGTGAGTTAATGTTTAGTGCTGGGCAGAATGTTATAAAAGGTCATTTTTGCGAGTTTAGTCCATTTTTCCTCCATTGTTGAACGAGTTGGGAGCTCTTTGAGAGGGTTTGAAGAGGAAATCGAAGGGAATCACTTGGAGGTAAGATTTTCGACTTCATAACTCGATTCTATGTCGTTTTCTAAGTAATTAAACCGGAAATTTGTTGAATTTAAACCCAAAATTGGGGAGATTAGGTGCATGAGAATTGTAAAATTTCTTTTGATGATTTGAGTGGGCAATTGTAGTCTGATTTTGGTGTTCTTGGTATGTATAGAATCGTGGAAGGGCGAGGATTCTAGTGATATAAATTTTATCGAATTCCAAGACGTGGGCCCAGGGCTCGGGTTTGGCCGAATTTCGATAATTGTGTCTAAATTTATAGCTTTCGATTGAGTTTTTTCCCTTTGGCGTATATTGATGATGTTAATCTAGGTTTTGTTAGATTAGGAGAAATCGGGAGCCGATTTGGGGGAGGCAAGGGCATCGCGATTTATTATTGTGGCCCGGTAGAGGTAAGTAATGGCTATAAATCTTGTCCTGAGGGTATGAAACTCCGGACTTCGTATTTCTCACTGTTTTTAGAATGGCGCACATGTCGGATGACGAGTATGTGGCGTGCACTGATTTTTGAATTAGAATTGGTCCTCTCCGCGACAACTATTGAGTTGCGTATTTTACTCTAAATATGTTAAATTGTGTTCTAAAACTATTGCTATATTTGGGCTATAAGCCATGTTTGGGGCCTCGTGCCGACTTGTTTAGACCCCTTGGGGGCTTTTTACTGCTATTTTCTCACTGTTGATTTATGATTTACACTCAGTCATGTTATGTTTAACTGATTTCAAAACTCAGTCTTATTTACACTGTTTTGAGATATAAAATGATGCTTTTGGGTTGAGTACCCCGTTTTACTGTTACGCCCGAGGGGCTTTTGAGTGTTTCTGACTGAATGAGGCCGGGGCCTGATTGTGATGATATGATACGCCACGAGGTGGATTGATATTAGCGCTTGGGCTAAAGGAGCCCCTCCGGAGTCTGTACACACCCCCAGTGAGCACAGGTACCTACTGAGTGCGAGTGCCGAGTGCGAGTGATTGGGAGGCATGAGTGATTGGGAGGCATGAGTGATTGTAAGGTATGCCTGAGGGGCTGATTATGAGTGAGTGTGAGGTATGCCCGAGAGGCTGATTATGAGTGACTGTGAGGCATGCCCGAGGGACAGGTTCTGATACTTGTTTTTGCCTGAGGGGCTACTTATGATTTTACCACTTTCACTCTGAACTTATGAAATATGTTTCGCCCGAGGGGATTTTTATGACTTTTGTCATTTTTACACTAAAAATCTTGAAAGTTATGTTGAAATTATTGGCAAGTACATTTCCAAATGATTTTACTGAAATCGGCTTTTAAGAGTGATGATTTAACGTATACATTGTTGGAAAGAAAGGTTGTGATTATTGTGAAATGATGATTTGATTTATGTGTTTCTTACTGCTCTGACCTGATTTATTTTCATTACTACCTAGTTGGCGTACTCACATTATTCCCTGCACCTTGTGTGCAGATCCAGGTGTTAGGGCAGAGTGAGCTGTGTATCTGTTCCAGAGATCTTCTCGGAGATTTTGCGAGGTAGCTGCACGCGTCTGCAATCCTTCTCTCTCCTGCTTACTATTATAGAGTTTATTCTTTTCTTTTTAGTTGTATATTTTATGTAGATGCTCATGATCTGTGACTCCGGGATCTCGGGGGTTGTATTTAATATTCGGTATAGCTTTAACTGTTCTAAAAATGTTTAAAAGAAACCTTTACGGGTTATCAGTTTAGTAAAGATGTAAATGGAAGCTTATTACAATTTGAGTGTAGTTTTGGTTGGCCTAAGTCCACGATAGGCTCCATCACGACTGGCTTAGATTTGGGGTCGTGACACTTGGCCGCACATTTTTCACCCTGTTCTACCCCACATGCACGCCCACTGCGGCACCAGTGTGCGGCCGCTCACTTTTCACCCTGTTATGTTGGGAATTTGAGAAAATGTAAAACGTGAAAGTTGTATTTCTTTTAAATAGGTTTCCAACTCTATATTGTGGAGTCCAAACGGATTTCTTAGTGAAAAGTTATGTGCATTTTACTGAACAATGTGCAGTATGCTTGCTAGATTCTTGTTTTGTTCTTAAAGTGCACTATCATCCGTTGATCCCCGAACACGATCCCAACTTAATTCTTCGTCTTTTACTCAGCCTTCAAAACTCCAGAATAACTTGAATTCATTCCATGACATCTACATAGATCGGAATCACTCTTACAAGGTATAAACACACAATTAACGCAAAACACTAGTGATTAAGGCTCAAAATCAATTAAAGTGCAGTAAATTGGAGTGCAATAAGCGACTAAACACGAGATTATGGACTACCATCAATCTCACAGTGTAATGCAAAATGGAATTAAACAAATAAAGTCTCTAAGACAGTTCAATGTACATAGTAGAGGTAAATGGACCAAGTAAGGCAACTAAACAAGTAAAGACAAGTAAAAACGATAAGCTAACAACATATAAAAGCATAAAGCAAGTAAAGACGGCCTATAAGTGAAGTCATGGATACGTGAGGAAATTGAGGCATGCATCGAACAGAAGCATGAATTTAATAAATAAAGGCAAGCAGCAATTAAAGCATATAACGAGTAATAACATGGAATAAAAGAAGGCATAGTATAAATAAAAGCAAGCAATTAAGTAGCCCTCCCCGCATCCTTAACCAACCGCTATGCATATACACTTGTCACCTTGCATATACGTCACCCCACACATAAGTCAAGTAGCAACTAGACCAATCAAGCTAATTCCCTCGAGTCAAGGTTAACCACGACACTTAACTCTTTTTAGAATCAAATTAACAATCGACCACAACTTTTCCTTTAGAACAATCCCCCAACCGAATCTAGCCAAATATCATTCAAACAATCCAAAACAAGCTTTAGAAACTACCCACGAGTGAGAGGTTCAATTTTGATCATATTTGAAAATATCAACAAAAAGTCAACCCGGGCCCACGTGGTTGAAATCCGAGATTCAAATCAATTCTCGATTATCCATTCACCCTTGAGCCCAAATACGTGTTTTGTTTCGAAATCCGACCTCAATTCTAGGTCTAAATCTCAATTCTTCAAAATCCATAAATTCTACCTAAAACCACTAATTTATACCTTGAAATTCATAGATTTGATGAAGAAATTCATGAAAAAGTAATGAGAATTGATGGAAAACCAGTTAAAGTTGATTACCACTAAATTTGGGAAGAAAATGCTCTCAAGAAATTGCCTCAATGGAGTATAGGGTTGAAAAATTGGGTAAAATAAGCTAAGTCAATTTTTCTCAACTTTTACCCAGCTGAATATGTCGCAATTGCGATAATCGCAAAAGCGAACAGTGCCCTAGCCAAACAATGGTCGCAAAAGCGACATAACCTTCGCATTTGCAGATTCCTCGCAATCGCAAATGCGATTCCACCTTCGCATTTGCGAAGGCTTCCCAGCCCATGCCCCAGTCGCATTTGCGACAACTCCATCGCAAAAGCGATGGCCACCAACTGGCAATTGTGACAGCTACTTCACATTTGCGAAGATCGTAGTTATCATATTTGCGAGCCCGACTTCGCAAAAGCGGGACTCGTAATGGCCAGATTCCAATAACAGTTCATTTCCTTCCAAAACACAATAAAAACTCACTTGAGCCCTTCAAGCTCCAATCTGAATATCTACACAAGTATAATAACACCATACAAACTCACCCACGACATCAAATATCAAGAATCGATCATCAAAACTCAAGATTTTCAACTTGAAACTCAACTTTTGCCAATTTTCACATAATGCCTCGAAACACCCTCGGATCACCCGGGAACCCAACCAAACATGTGTACAAGTCCAAAAATATTTTGCAAACCTATCAGAATCATCGAAACATCAATCTGAAGTCGTTTACCAGAAATGTTGACCGTAGTCAACTCAAGCCTCATTTTGTCACTACCCAATTTCCCCTCTGTTGGGTATCGTGATGGCACCTAGTCTTAGGGACTAGGTAAGCCTAACGTTTACTGAGTAACAACAATAATGAAATAACATCTAACAATTTGAAATAGAAATTTCTATAAAACTTACAATTCCCAAAATCGGTAGTACAAGTCATAAGCTTTACAGAGTTTTTCTATAATTTTCTAAAAATAACTATTTGAAATAAAGTAAATAGTGTGAATACAAAGCAGAAGGTGACTCTGAAGCCTGCAAACGCAGCAACAAGTTTACCTTAAGTCTCCGCAGCAACAATCCGCACAGCTAGCTAATGATCAACTGGCTTCGAAATACATGGAGCTGCACAAAAATGTGCAGAAGTGTAGTATGAGTACACCACAGCGGTACCCAGCAAGTATCAAGACTAACCTCAGTGGAGTAGTGACGAGGAACAGTCAAGACACCTACTGGACTAAATAACCTGAACAAATAGAAGTATAGGGACAACAGAGTATGATATTTACAAACAGACTACACAAAATGGCAAATAATACGGTAATTGCAATAAGAAAGGAAAAACAATAATTTTCAGCGGAATACCATAATAATGACACAGAAGAATGAACGGAAACACAACCTAAATTAGAAAATCACAAATAAGGAAAGGACAAGCAATAACTCAACAAAAACGACCGCTTTCACATCAGGTTTTAGTCAATAAACTCCACGAGGTACTGAACTTCAGAATTTTCACAACTCACGGGTTCCAGTATCCGAACCCTAACATTTTGCATCATGTGCCCTCATTACACTTCATAGCCGCACTCACGACTCACATGCTAAATAGGGCTATTCTCCCATAGAAGGCAAGTAAACATGGATGTGCATCTATCCTCAACAATAACAAGAAAAACCCTTAACTAGTAAGGGTGCTTAACTACGTGTATGCTTGTGCAAGTGTCCTAACATAGTTCATACCAGCTAGTAAGCATAAGAAAAGAAACGGACAACACGTAGAATGTTTTCTCACAACTTTCGCAAGATAAATCTCACACAGGTAAGTGTACCACTACACAATATCAACTACAAGAATGCCCCCAGGTCATCACAAGTCATCACAAATCAATCCCTAGCATAGCCCACCTTGTCTCGCCACGTGTACAATAGTAAAGTAAATGCCCGACTTGTCTCACCACGCGTGCATAATAATGTTCCCACGTTGTCTCGCCACATGCGCAACCCATATATATATATCCCTCCTTGTCACGCCGCATGTGCAAATATCAAGAGTAACAATAGCACGGTAGAAACCTCATGCAACCCTATAACAACAACCGCACGGCAGAAACCTCATGCATCACAATAACAACAACCGCACGATAGAACCTCGTGCATCACCACAACAAGTACAACATCAACAATGACAATACTACAAAGTACGACAAGTAAATCAACTCAATAACCTTTGATCACGAGAAACGGTAGAACTAGTTCACAAGGAATAACCATAATAAAGAATACTAGGCGTAATAATAACAATTCAACATGGAAGAAAACAATATGTAACAACGGTTCCACAATGTACGGTTCAACAACAAGGAAACTAACACGAGTCAAATAATTCCAAATAAGGGCATGTCAACTAAGGCATAGGATATATAAGCTTCTTTTAAGTTTGGAAATTTACGAAAGAGACACAACCAATTCAAGTAAAGTTAAGCAGCGGGAAGATAACCATAACCTCAATTAAGGATGAACAATTACAAAAGGTATAACTATAACTTCAAATAAAGATAAGCAGTTAAGGAAAAAAATAACATGTCAATAGAAGAGATAACATTTTAAATTAAGGCACATATGAACCAAGTAAACAATAAGGGTGGATCATGAAGCAATTGATTCTAATTAAGCAGGTAGAGGTGAACTAGTAATTAAGGAACATAATCATAACAAGAACAACTGCATATTCAATGAATACCAGGACCTAGGAACCCTAAAGGTCCAATTTCCACAAATAAGTCCGGGCACGCACTCGTCACCCCGCGTACACGGATTACAATTAGCATAGAAGACTCAAATCCTAAGGGGGTAGTTCCCCCATGCAAGGTTAGGCAAGATACTTACCTCAAAGAAGACAAACGATACTATAAAATGAACTTCTCGGGTGAAATGACCTCAGGACGGCTCAAATCTAACCAAAATAACTTCAAAGAACAAATAAAACTCATAAGAAACTATTCTGTATCATAAAGACTAAATATTTATCAAAATCTAAAAATTGACCCCCGTGCCCGCACCTCGGTACTTGACAAATTTCACAAAATCCGAACACCCATTCTGATACGAGATCAACCATACTAAAATTATCGAATTTCGATACCAATTCGTCCCTCAAATCATGATTTTTCATTTTGAAAACTTTCTTAAAAAAATCACCATTTTCCTCAACTCAAAATACAAATTAAATGATAAAAATAAAGATAAAATCATGGAATATAATAAATTCTAGGCGAAGAACACTTACCCAATCGATTTGCTTGAAAAATTCACAAAGAATCGCTCAAAATCGAGCTCTACAAGTCAAGATATGATAAAAATGGCCTAACCCTCGATTTGAAGATCTTATATTCTGCCCAGATGATTGTGCATCGCGAACGCGGAGGAAGGGTCACGTTCACTAAGAAGAAAAATGAGGCGGCCAGGAAGTGCTTCGTGAATCTGAAGACATGCTCACGAACGCGGAGAAAAAAGGTCTGATGGCTCTCGACTAGCCTACGCGAACGCGGGGAATGGTACGCGGACGCGAAGAATGGAAACGCATAGCTTCGCGAACGCGATGAAGGGAAGAGGATGGCTTACGTGTTCGCGGAACTAGGCATGCGAACGTGAAGAACAAATGTTCCTACCTCCAAGATTACTCTTCGCGAACGCGAAGGAGCTGACGCGAACGCGAAGGAGCTGACGCGAACGCGAAGGAGAAAACCAGATTACAGGTTCAACAGTTCGAAAATAGGAGGAAATGACCCGTACGGAACACATTCGAGGCTCCCGAGACCCCGTCTAAACACACAAACAAGTTTTATAACCTAACACAGACTCGTTCGGGGTCTCAAATCACATCAAATAACGCCGAAATGACAAATTACGCCAAGAATCGAACTTATGAACTTTCAAATCTTCCAACTTCGAAAACTCGTGCCGAAACCTATCAAATCAACCCAAGATGACGTCAATTTTTGCATGCAAGTCCCAAATGACATAACCGAGCTTTTCCAACTCTCGGAATCGCATTCCGACCCGATATCACCAACGTCAACTATTGGTCAAACCTCTCCACCTTCCAAACTACAACTTTTCCAACTTCCGCCGAAATGCTTCAAGTCTCCCTAAGGACCTCCAAATCCAAATCCGGACGCACGCCTAAGTCCAAAATCACCATATGAAGCTGTTGAAGTCATTCAAAACCCATTCCATAGCCGTTTACAAAAAAGTCAAATTCTGGTCAACTCTTATCGCTTAAGCTTCCAAAACTTGAATCCTTCTTCCGATTTGACTCCGAATCATCCTGTAACTTAATTCAACCAAGCACGCAAGTCAATACACATAAAACTAAGTTGCTCAAGATCTTATGCTACCGAACGGAACTTAAATTCTCAAAATGACCAGCCGGGTCGTTACACTTTTAAGTCAAAAACTACATTTTCTTTAAAATTTCACATAATAGCTTTTTGAAAAACGACACAGACCACACAGGCAAGTCATAACTTATCAAGTAAAGCTATGAGAGGTATCAAAATACAGAAAATGGAGCTAGTAGTAAAAAATGACCCATCGGATTGCACATCCTTCCATAGATCATAAATCACTTCCGTAATACTTTATTCTCCTAACACAATATTCCAACCATTCTTATGCCATCGTGTAGGTCCTGCACACCTTGAATTTCTCTTATTTATTAGTTTAAGTCCGCAATTAGCCTAAATAAAATAAAAAATTTAAAGGACTTTACAAAGAAGTGGTGGAGCCGGAGTACACTGAGAGGGAAGAGAAGCAGATGGAACTAAAGTTGGAGGAGAAAATAGAATCGAATGTGAAAAAGAATATTATTTTATGCTGATTTGCAGATGATGTGGAGTCCTCTAGTGGGAGGGGCATATTTGCATAACTTGATTAATGGTGAAGTGGAGGGTACAATTGCACTATTTTCACTAGTTCAAAGGTATTTTGACCCTTTTCCGTTAATTTATTGCAAAACTCTATATTTTTCCATTGTTTTAACATTAATCTTGTAATTAAGATTCATGGAGTAATTTCTCCAATACCATGATAGAAAAAAAAAAATTATCTACCGTGCAATGCACATTTTTGTCAAGTGAATTTCAACAAATTCACATCTATACATTTGATCTCTAAAGAGAAAAATCAATTTGTTTATTAAAATATAAAACATATGAAAAGAAGAATAAAGAAGTCCAAAATAGTCAGAAATTCAAAAATAGCCAGATTTACAAGTGCTCATTCAAAAATAGCCACACTTCCAAAAATAATCAAAATTTAGTCATTTTTCATGTAAAGATAATCTGAACGAAAACACTGTTCAAAATTCGGAAAATACTACAGTATATTATACAGGAGTTCCAGCATAAGTATACTGGAATTCCAGCATATTATACTGGAGTTCCAGCATAAGTACACTCGAACTCCAGCATAATATAATGAAGTTCAACATAAGTATACTAGAACTTCAACATAATATAGTGGAGTTCCAGCAAAATATACTGGTCCAGTATAATATGCCGGAAGTTCATACACAGGTGCTCGAATATCCAGTATATTATGCTAGAACTTTCTGCGTATTGGAGTTCCAACATAATAGGCTGGAAGTTCATATACATGTGTACCGAATTCCAGTATATTATGCTGGATCGGTCTCTATTACAGCAGAATAATAATTATTTTTCAATGACTTAACAAATGCCGATTAAAAACTGACTACGCGTGCTGTTTTTACTATTAACAAGGGTCACTGTCCCAGTCATTTCACTGCGCGAGTCAAACGGGTTGACCCAGATAGACAAATCCCAATTTGAAATGCCCCCAAATATCGAAAAATTTCCCCGCTAATTAAGCCTCCGGCGATATAGCAGTTGACGGCGGCGAAGGGGAAGCGAACGGTGGCGTAAGAACACAGGTAACTCTAGGATCTTTGAAAAAATGGAAGCAGTGGCGGAGGGACTTTGGGGACTCGCAGATTCTCAGGAGAAGAAGGGAGAAATTGGAGAAGCCGTGAAATGCTTAGAAGCTATATGTCAAAGCCACGTTTCGTTCCTTCCTATTGTCGAAATTAAAACTCGGCTTCGAATCGCCACTCTCCTTCTTAAGCACTCCAATAATGTCAACCATGCCAAAGCCCACCTTGAACGCTCTGTAAGTCATGTGCTTAACATCAACAATTATGCTGTGATTTGGAATTTATTAACTTTTTTTTAGTGCTGGATACGGAATAACTATGCTGTAATTGGGTTCAGCAATTGCTGTTGAAGTCCATTCCGTCATGCTTTGAGCTCAAGTGCAGAGCATATAGCTTGTTGAGCCAGTGTTACCAGCTAGTGGGGGCTATTCCTTCGCAAAAGCAGATATTGAACAAGGGTTTAGAGCTTATTTCAACTTCTGAAGATGGGTATGCCTTCTCTTACTCCTTATATCACTATTGATGATGGTTGTTACAGCACATATATAGGCAAAAGCTAGTAGAATTAGTGTTTACGACGAGAGAGCTAGTTGTATGGGTCCTTCACTTCTCACAAGAAGTTAAGTGTCGAGTCACAAAGGGGTAATGGAAAAGCCACTAGTGGGTGGGGTTTACCAAATAGAAGAAAACAGATTGGGGCACAGTTACCAACTGTGATCTTCTATGATTTAGTAAGTGTAGTCAACTCTAAAAAAGTTCACAATTGAGTTTTAAGTCTGTATTGAATTATCGATTTTGACTTTACATGTGCTGGATTTATTGTGATTGTAACCACACTACTTGCTTGAAGATTTTCTGGGAGGTTATGGTACTGCAACTTCAATTCTCAGCTTGCAAATGCTCTTACAATTGAGGGAGATCATCATGCTTCAATCTCCGCGCTGGAAAACGGCCTAATCTGTGCAACTCAAATGTGCTATCCTGAGTTACAGGTTAGATACAACCTGCACAATATCTTAGATAAAATCAGTTTGATGTTGCCTAGTGGCAAAGTTTGAAGATGCAAATTCAGTATTTTTACTGTACTCTTATTCTTGATCTGATATCTTTTTTTTTGTTTGGTTTTCTTGTTTTGTTTTTGCTTTTAATGTTTCTTAATTGCTGTCTTGGGCATTGGATTATTGTATTTGCATCAATAATTTTTGTGTTCCTGTATATGCATCAGCAATGCAAAACTTGAAGCCTTTAATCCCCATGTCTACTAGGTATTTACCCGTACAACAGTCGCAAGACATATTTGACGTGAAACTTGGCTTTTGACAAAAGTATAGATAAGAATGTACCAAGTTCAATGATTACATCCGAGAAATCGTGAACATTGCCCCTTTATCTGTAATGAGGTTATGTGTGCAAGTTACTGGAATTGTATGTTAATAAAGCTTCAAAGCGGTGTTGTGAAGAGCGTGAAGCGAGGAGAAGTGACAACCCCTTTTCGCTTAAAGCGAGAAGCGAAACGCTCGCTTTTTTGAAGTGAAGCGGAATTTAAAAAAAATATTAAAATAAATACTGCATAGACAACACATGTAACTGTAAGAAAATATTCGATACTTCAATAAACTAAAGAGTAACATCAATTAAAGCACAAAATGAGCATCCTATTCTTCTACAAGGTTGTCAGATTCTTGTATTCCACTATCATTATTATATTGCGTCATCTTCTTCAACTTCTTCTTCTTCATTAACTAGGGACAAAGTAGCTGCTTCTTTTCCCTTCCTCTGTGAACTTGAAGTTAAGGTATTCCACCTCAAACCATAAATCCTCTCCCCAAGTCCACACGTCTCCGCAACCTCACCCCAAGTGAAATCAGAAGTTTCCTCAAATACTTCTTCATTTGCATATCTTTCGGGACTCCAGTTAGCCATTCATTAGCATCATCGATGATGTCCAAACTAATTGGATCAATTACATTGCGAGCGTTGTAAGGACGCCGCAATGTTCTATTGTACTTAATGAAGACTAGATCATTGAGACGCTTCAAGGTTAGTTTGTTCCTCTTTTTGGTATGAATCTACAAGTAATAAGTAATTAGTAAGATTGTGACAATTGAGATATAATTTAATTATCTTAATATACTAAATCGTTCTTCTTAGTTCTTACATGTTCAAACACACTCCAATTCGTTTCACACCCGGATGAGCTATATGTTAGACTTGGAACCTTGATGGCAAATTTTTGTAATTCTAGAGTGGAATGGCCATATTGCTTCCACCATTCAACTGTAGAAATAGAACAAATATTCAAAACATCATATTGATAAAGAAATAACTTATTAATTATAAAGCAACATATAAGCACTCGCTCACCTAGTGACTTCATCTTTCTTTGTCTAATAGCCATGTTTTTTTCAAAAAGTTGCTCAACATTCCTATAAGTACTAAATTGCTCTGTTATTTTATCTTGCACGGATTCTTCAGGTATCAACTTCTCAATACATTCAATGTAACCATTCCACAATTCTTCATCTCCTAGAATCCTCTTTTCATTGTCATTAAACAGTTCTGGGTTCAAAACAAGTCCAGTTGCATGCAAAGAGCGATGAATCTGACCGCTCCACCTTTTATCTATGATCTCAAAGACTATTTTGTATTTTCTTTGATCACTAAAAAAGTCTTGAATAGCCTCCTTTGCCCTATCCATTGCTTCGTAAAGGTAGTCCATTAGTGGCCTTTTGCTCCCCATCCACCAAATGAAGCACTTTAACTAAAAGACCACCAATCTTCAATGCATGAACTACATTGTTCCAGAATGAAGCAGAAAGTATAATATTCTCTCCCTCGAGCTTCCTTTCCATAGGAACTGCTAGTGTACTCATCTGAAACAAACAACTTTTTCAAATTGCTTTTTTGCTCATACATCCTATGCGAAGTCAAGAAAGCGGTAGCAAATCTTGTCTTTGCAGGTTTCACCAAGCTTTTTTGTTTAGTGAATCTCTTCATCATATTCAACAACAAAAGCCTTTGAACAATATAGGAATGCACTATAATTGTCTGATTAAAGACTGAACTGAAGGGTCTTTCCTTGAAAATCTCACTGAAGATCAAATTAATGCAATGTGCTACACACAGAGTCCAATAAATATGCGGGTACCCTACAAACATCAAATCACCAGCTTTAACATTTTCACTAGCGTTGTCCGTGACAACTTGAACAACATTTTCTGCTCCAATTGAGTCTATTGTACTCTTGAACGATTAGTACATTTTGGTTGAATCAGTGGAAGAGTCGCTTGCATCAACGGACTCAAGAAACAAGCTTCCCTTAGGAGAATTCACCAAGATATTGATGTTCATTTTTCCATTTCTTGCCGTCCACTTATCCATTACAATGGAACAACCAAACTTGTTCCATTCTACTTTGTGCCCCTCCATGATTTTGTTAGTCTCTTTCACCTCTTTTTTTAGATATGGACCTCTAACTTCATGATAAGTTGGAGGCTTCATTCCTGGACCATGTTGGCCTTAGGCCTCAATAAAAGCAGAAAAAGTGTCAGTATAATTAACACAATTAAAAGGCAGACCTGCATCATACATCCACCGCGCAAACATTGCAGCTGCACAATCCCTCAAAATCGCTTTGGCATCAATTTGAGGATTACCACTTTTCCCTCCCTTATCTCCTGATTTTTGCGGGAAATAACAATCCATAGGACCTTTGGTCTTGCCCGTAGATCCACAACTAGAAGACAATGTTTGCATCCTTCCCGCTTTTGTGATTTTGATGGAAGCGACGAAGCATCGTCACCTTCTATTTCATCATTGTCATCATCAAGATTATGCAGTTCTTGTTCATGAAGCATTTGAGTCCTTAACTCTTTTTTTTTTTTAAGAAATGCTTTCAATTCATCCTTCACATGTGATAGGACAAGCCGCGACATTTGGATCAACACCGATTATATGCGCTTTTTGATGATAGATTCCCCCATTTGAAATCTTGTCACAAAAAAGACATCTAATTGCCATCTTGTTGGTCTCACTAACTCTTGCAGAATAAGCCCAAGCCGGGTCTTTCCTATCTTCTTTTGGTGCCATTAAAAGAACAACTACATAACACATAAGAAAGACAATAAGAACTAAGAATAAAGGATATAAAAATAAAAGGAAGGGTAGTATACCATTCTGTTAAAAACTGGGCAGCATTTCAAACGAAAAAACAGTGAAAGAAGAACTG
>MDKI01021983.1:0-10098 GCA_005239505.1 Nicotiana paniculata | reverse complement strand
TATGTCCCAGAGTCCATAGTCTTCTCCAATCAGGTGGTCCTTCATCCTGTTCTTCCACCAAGATTAATACTGACCATTGAATAGTGGTGGGCTTGCAGTTGATTGACCCTCCCAGTTTCCAGGTGGTGCACTCATTTTGATCTTTTCCAATGTGTTAGCCTTTTCAAGGATAACCTACTCTGATACCAATTGATATTTTATACTTCAATACCACACAAGAGGGGGGGTGATTTGTGTGGTGTCCAATTTTTGAGTGCTGTCTCAATAGAAGAACCTGGTTCTTCTTGGTGTTCTAACTTCTACTAGTGCGGAATAAATGCAGTAAAGTAAAAATACAAAGATTTTTACGTGGAAAACACCTGTCTCAAAAGGTGAAAAAACCACGACCTACTCCTCAGTAGGATTTTCCCAAACTCTTCACTATAACTCTGAGCCAAACAACATTTACAAAATAAACTATTTTTTAAACCTAAGGACTAACTCTAATCCCTTTGTAGCAACCTAGACTCTAGCTAATTGCGACAAACTTCAAGTTAACTCTAACTTAAAAAATGTTCACCTATTACAATTGCTTCTAATAAAGTTTAAAGATACAATACTAAATCACCTACTACAACCAACTAGACTCGAAAGACAAACAAATGGAACTGGTTCTTCTAGATGGTCAGTAGACTTTGTATCGCACAAGGATTCTGCTTGCAAAACTTCTCTGGTAATTTTGCCTTCAGTTCTTGCTTTAATTCTGTCTTTGTGCGAATAATCTTCAGTAGGAATACTTCAACATTATATAGCGCCAGAAGTTAAGATTTTCTTGTGTAGTTCTAATGCAACTCTTCCTTAGTGGAAGAGTTTGTGTTTATCTCAACTTCCTTCCTTTATTTTTGTCCTTCCTGAACTCGAACTCTAACCCCTTATCAATTTGCAACTTTTTGCATTAGTAGACAACCTCTTAATTCATGTATAATTCACAGATCACGTTTATCTCCTGTGCATGTACGGTTCTTGTGTCAATTGGTTCGTTCGAGATGTTTGCCCTGATGGACCTGGTTCAACTGGTTAGGCATTTGTCAATCTTCAAAAACATGCAGTGACTTGGGTCAACACATGTGTACCATCACCTAAGGACTCCTCGATAAGATTAAAGAGGAGTGCAACTGGGTAAATTAGGACGTGGTCGTTCCCTCTTCTAAGGAATCGATCATGACATCTGTAGAGGGGTATTTAAGTGTTTACACTTACCCCTTTACGTTTAGCCCCCTAGACCCTGTAATAATTGATTTCTGTAAAAGGTACAACATTACGCTGGGCCATATTCACCCATTGTTCTGGCAGATCGTCTTCCTTCTCTGCTTCTTCACCATCAAGATCGGAGGATGCTCCTCTACCCTCGACCATCTCATGCACCTCTACAGTCCCCGGGTCTATCATGGATTAATCCAGCTCACTCATCGGCCCAGTAAAGCCCCGTTCTCTATCCTTTACGAGACCCGTGATCGATGCTGGATGGGCAGGTTTGTCCGAATAAGGACATCGGACATGATCCCTGCCGAAGATATGTCATTCCCGGAGAGGTGGAACTTTAATCGTAAGTGTTTCTGCTTTGAGTGCTTGTTTTTCCATTCTTACTTCCTTCAACCTTTGCTTATTTTATTTTGTTATTGCAGTTGTGGCCCAAATTCTAGACCCGATTCCAGAGTTAAAAAGATGGGTCGAGAGTTTAGTATCTCAGAGGCCCTACTCTGAACGGGCTTGGATGGAGCTTTGCAAAGGTTTATGGAGGCTCGCTACCACGATAAGCTTCTGCTTCTTTGCAGGTCTCGGGAAGGACGTCCCAATGAGGCCTCCTTCCGGCGATGAAGAAATACTCCCTCAACCATCAGCTCCGAAGCCGGCTAAGGAGAAAACAAGAAAAAGGGCCCCGAGTCCATTGGGCTCAAAAAATAAGAGGTCGACGAGGAAGCCTCGCAAGCCTATGGGAAATGTTATTTCCCTATATTTGGAGTCAGTCCGCCGACTAATGGACGAGATGGAAGAGGAAGAACAAGAAGAAGAACAAGAAGAAGAAATTGGGCTGGTGACTTGTCCGAGGGTTACCATTTCGGCACAGAAGTCCTCCAAATCGGAGGCGATCAACAAAAGAACTTCGGCCGAGGTTCCTGATCCAGAAGTCACCATGGACCCATCGAAGACGGGAGAAGTAGAGATTCAAAGAAAAACTCCCCAAGCATCGGTAGAGGTTCCCAGGGTCTAACCTTGGGTGGTCAACATATCAGACTTCCCCCAAATTTTCGAAGCCAAGATTCAAGAAGCCAATATGTTAGAGGGGCAACGAGTAGATCTCCATGGCTTCTTCGACGGGCTCGAGGCAGCTACTTTCGAGGAGATCCTCGATTTTGGCAACCTATTGGTCCCGAGGAAGGTACCGTCACCGGGGGAAACTGGGTCTCCATCAAGCTCGAGGCTGGTAGATCAATTTCCAGCTCCGAGTGCCAACCCCAATCACAAACGACATCTGGTGTTGATCGTCCCCGAAGATGCTTGAATTTTCTCCCCCCCCCCGGTCGGAGTCGCTAGTTATCTGAGGGGCATGGTGACCGAAGAGGACCAGGCGATAATGAATGCTGTGGGGGCCGCTTGTTTGTTCAACTAAGCCCAACACGCACTAAATCGGTAATCTTCGAACTTTATTTCATACTTCCTTCGCAATTGTAGATTATTTTTAACACTTTTTCTCTTTCTTTTGTAGGCTTCATTGATGCACAATGAAGCCTTTGTCAGGGCTAGAGAGAAGCATAAGGCTGATGTTTGGATCCTTACTAAGAAGAGTGATACTTATCGACTCCTCAGTGAGAGACTTCATGACAATCTGGTTGCAGCCCGAGAGGAACATACCGACATGGACGAACAAGTATTCCGAATGCTCCACGATAGTGAAGCAGAGTTAGAGATAAAAACTAATGACCCCATTCTCCATATCCGACAGAGGCTCGAGCAAATCGTCCAGCTCAGCAAGCAAGTGGATGACGTTCGGGCCAAGGCTGATTTTTTAAAAGGAGCATGGACGTCCCCGCTGTGATAAAAGATACAGTTCAAGATCAGTTAAAATTGGCTCAGACTCAGCTTCGAGCTGAGAAAGAGAAGAACTCGGTGCAAACCGAGAAGATCAAAGAGATCCAGTCTTAGCTGGATTCGGACGCCAGCGAACTCGAGGAGGCTAAATCTGAAGTAGTCAAGGCCGGCATCCAGGTCGATGAAAAAGTGGCCCAGTTCAAAATCGATATTGAGGCCATCCATACCATATCCAGAAGCATGATTGATCATGCGAAGTGGCAAGCTCAGCGAGAGGCCCTCGAAGATGTTCAAGTCTAAGATTTCGATATGGCGGCCGAGGTTGACAATGCCCGAGCAGAAGAACACCGGGATTGGAAGATGGCCTTCCCCGAAGATGACTCCGATGAGTTGGAAGAAGAAGATCTCGAAGATGGGGATGCCGCTTCCGATGAAGACCAATCTTCATAGGACTTAGTATTTTTGTCCTTCTTTTTTATGCTTTTTTTCGGGGCCGTTTTCTGTCCGTTGTAAAGAACTTTGACCGGGCGATGCTGCCCTTGTAAATGATTTTTAACATAAGTATATAAAATCTTTCTTCCCTTCTGCCTTATAAAAGTATGAAATTACATTCTAAGGTCCGAGGTTGAGACAATTTACTTGAAACTGAAATAGTATAGCCCTTAGGCTTTATGATCGAGCGAGGGTTTTCTCGAACTCGAAATAGAGTAACCCTTAGGTTTTTTAGTTGAGTAAGGATATATCTCGAAGTCAAAGTAAAAATAGTCCTTAGACTTGGTGTTTTTGTATTAGGCTGATCTAGCCTTTGTAAAAAGATTGTTTTTACAAGTAAGGCTTTCTCCCCTTTTTGACTTGAAAAAGTTTTTACCACATGTGGTTACAAAACTTGTAATGCCTTAGCGTGGAATAATAAGGAGTCGTTCGAGAGTTCGAACAATTTAGAGTTTTGAGTCTTGATATTATTGAAGCCTTTTACGACTTTGCCGGGGGTAGCCTTTTTAACTCGTTATGAAAAAATTCGAAGGCCTATTTTGTTACGGAATTCGAACGTCTCTGAACCGTGTTAATTCGGCCATAGACTTTTAGTATGGGATCTGCCCATCTGACTTATCTTCCCATTTTAATTCGAGCTTGCCCGAAGTATCAGTCCCAGAGTGGGGTGGCCGTGGCCTTTAAAAATCGAGGGTTGCCTAAAAGGTCTTATAACCTCAAAGTTTCAATAATTCGATCTTGTTTGAATTTTCTTTTCGGACGACCGTCCCCGAGCGTGGGGATGATTATCCGAACTCTGGTTATGATCGGCCCTTAATCATGTTTCCATGATAGATCGAGAGTGTGAAATTTTAATGTAGAATTTTTTTTAAGGCATGATATATCGGCAAGGAAAAATACTTCTCTTTATAAATGATTATACATGCGTACATGTTCCGTGATAGAGCTCGAGCAACTATGCAGTCACGGTTCGTTTGACTGTTTGGCCCTTACAAATTTTACCTATCGAGATCCCGTTGCTATGAAGTAATTTCCTATCAACAAAGTTGACATTCGAGGGAAATGCCCCCCAATATTCGAGGTCGATTGTAAACAAGCCTCAGATACTGTTGAATTATTCTAAGCTAGCACGATCAATGGTTGCCTCATTAAAACCTCGTCGGAAACCCATTTGGGACAAAATTGGTCTAAGGGAAAAATAGTGGAATGCGTGCTTTCAAACCTAAAGACTTTGTGTCAAAGATTCCACATCCATTTCTGGTCGGACACCTGCAAGAGTTAGTTTAAAATATAAATGAAAATGGAAGGGGCGTCGTACCTTAGCAGTAGTATCATTTTAGGTATGATATGTTCCAATTGATTGGTAGTTGTTCGTCGATCGTGCTGAGCTTGTAGGATCCTTTTTCGGTGACTTCGAGAATTTGGTATGGTCCTTCCCAATTCGGAGCCAGTTTTCCTTCATTCGAATTTCGGGTGTTGAAGGTGACTTTTCTTAGAACCAAGTCCCCGATGTTAAAATGTCGAAGATTGGCTCTTCCATTGTAGTACCTTTCGTTCCGTTATTTTTGGGCGACCAACCGGACGAGGGCGGCTTTGAGTATTTCATCTAACAACTCTAGGCGCATATTCATAGCCTCATTATTTGACTCTTCTGTTGCATATCGGAACCTGATGTAAGTTCCCCGACCTCGACAGGGATTAGAGCTTCGGCGCCATAGACTAATGAGAACGGTGTTTCTCATGTACTAGACTTCGACGTCGTGCGGTATGCCCAAAGAACATCAGGCAATATCTCTCTCCACTTCCCTTTGGCGTAGGTCAATCTCTTCTTAAGATTCTGAATAATGGTTTTGTTGGTCGATTCGGTTGTCCGTTCCCGCTAGGATGATAAGGCGTTGATAGGATCCTTTAGATCTTGTGATCCTCAAGAAATTTGGTCACTTTGTTGCCGATGAATTGTTTTCCATTTTCACATAAAATCTCAGAGGGCATCCCGAATCGACATATGATATGGTCCCAAATAAAGTCTATGACTTCCTTTTCTCTGACTTTCTCGAAAGCATGTGCTTCAACCCACTTAGAAAAATAATCAGTCATAAATAAAATAAACTGAGCTTTACCTGGGGCCGATGGAAGAGGGAAGACGGTGTCCATTCCCCACTTTATGAACGACCACGGGGATAAGAACGAACGGAGCTGCTCTCTGGGTTGGTGAATCATTTGCGCATACCTTTGGCATTTGTCGCATTTTTGAACAAATTCCTTTGAATCTTTCTCCATGTCGATTCAATAATATCCGGCCCTGATTACTTTGTATACCAATGACTCGGCACCTGAATGATTTTCACAATTGCCCTCGTGAACTTCCCGTAGGACACATTCGGTGTCTCCGTGTCCTAAACATATTGCCAACAGTCCATCAAACATTCTTTTAAACAGCGTTCCATATTCGGAAAAAGTGAACCGTGTCGCCTTTGTGCTCAGATCTCTCGACTCCTTCGGATATGATGGAAATTTCCCGTTCTTTAAGTACTCTATGTACTTATTTCTCCAATCCCAGGTCAAACTTGTGGAGTTTATCTCAGCGTGGCCTTCTTCGATCACCGATCTCATGAGTTGTACGACAATCCCCGAGTTGAGTTCGCCATCTTCAACCGATGAACCTAAGTTTGCAAGTGTTTCAGCATCACTGTTTTGTTCTCGAGGTACATGTTGCAAGTTCCATTCCTTGAATCAATGTAGAGTCACCTGTAGTTTATCAAAGTACCTTTGCATTCGGTCTTCTCGGACTTCAAAAGTCCCGTTGACCTAGTTCAGAACGAGGAGGGAGTCACATTTAGCTTCGATCACCTCCATCGCAATCTTCTGGCTAGTTCGAGCCCTGCAATCATGGCCTCATATTTGGCCTCATTGTTAGTTAATTTCGTAGTTCTGATAGATTGCATAATTACGTTACCTGTGGGCGATTTTAGCACGATACTGAGTCTAGACCTTTTTACTTTCAAAGCATCATCTGTAAAGAGGGTCCAAATTCTCGAAGACGTACCCATTTCACTAAAAAATCTCTTTCGACTTCAGGTACGAGGGCCGACGTGAAGTCAGCCACGAAGTCTGCCAAGATTTGAGACTTGATGGTCGTTCAGGGTCGATATTCAATATCGTACCCGCTGATTTCTATGGCCCATTTGGCCAACTGGATCGAACCTTCGGGCTTATGCAAAATATTTTGAAGTGGATAAGTCGTTACAACACATATTGGATGGCACTGAAAATATGATTTTAGTTTCCTAGAGGTGCTTATTAAAGCAAGCACTAATTTTTCTAAGTGTGGATATCTGGTTTTGGACTCACGTAAGGTACGACTAACATAATAGACAGGGAATTGTGTACCTTGTTCTTCTCGGACCAAGACTCCACTTACCGTTATCCCCGAGACCGCCAAATACAAGTAAAGTTGCTCGTATGCTTTTGGAGTGTGAAGCAGCAGTGGGCTCGATAAGTACCGCTTTAGTTCCTCCATGGTTTGTTAGCATTCCGGAGTCCGTGAAAAGTTATTCTTATTCTTTAGTAATGAGAATAATCAGTGCCTCTTGTCTAATGATCTCGAAATAAATCGACCCAAGGTGGTTATGCGCCTCGTTAGTCGCTGCACGGCCTTTACACTATCTACTATCGTGATGTCCTCAATAGCTTTGATAATATCGGGGCTGATCTCGATCCCTCGATTTGATACCATGAAGCGAAGAAACTTGCCCGAGCCGAACCCGAACACACATTTTTCTGGGTTGAGCTTCATGTTGTATTTCTTCAATATATCAAAGGTTTCCTGCAAATGCTTTAAATGGTCCTCTGCTCGTAGGGACTTAACTAGCATGTCGTCAATATAAAACTTCCATTGATTTTCCTATTTGTTCTTCGAACATTTGGTTTACTAGGCATTGATAAGTTGCACCATCATTTTTTAGTCCGAATGACATTACATTATAACAGTAGGTGTCGTACTTAGTGATAAACAAGGTCTTTTCCTAATCTTCCGGGTTCATCTGTATTTGGTTGTACCCGGAGTAGGCATCGAGAAAACTAATAATCTCGTGGCCGGACGTGGCATCGATCATACAATCGATATTAAGCAAAGGAAAAGAATCCTTAGGGCATGTTTTATTCAGGTCTTTGTAATCTACACACATTCTAAGATTATTTCTCTTCTTAGGGACTACCACTACATTTGCTAACCATTAGGGATACTTTAATTCCCGAATGAATCCTATTTTGAGAAGTTTGGTTACCCCGTCCTTGATGAAGGCATGTTTGACCTCGGACTGGGCCTTCTTTTTGCTTCATCAGATGGAATTTTGGGTCCAAGTTCAGTTTGTGACTTGTAATTTCCGGTGGTATCCCTGACATATCGAGGTGGGACCAAGCAAAACAATTCATGTTAGCTTTAAGGAAATGAATAAGCTTTTTCCTGAGCTCGGGGGTTAGCCCCGTGCCCAGGTATACCTTCCGTTCGGGCTGATGCTTAGTCAGTGTGACTTGTTCTAGCTCTTCAACCGTTGACTTGGTGGCGTCGGAGTCATCATGAATTATGAAGGATCGAGGGATCCAGTAGTCGTCATCCTCGTCGGTCCCTTGCTTCTCCGATTGGGTCGAGGCTGGTGTTTGTGGTTACTATTTGGCCTCATGTTTTCTCTTCGAATCCAATCCATTTACTAATGAGAGCGCCGATATTGGTATCACTTCATCGACTGCAAACATCTCTTTGGCGGCGGGTTGCTCCCCGTAGACCATTTTAGCTCCCTTTGGTGTCGGAAACTTCAAAACCTGGTGAAGGGTCGAGGGTACCGCCCTCATGTTACGGATACATGGTCTTCCGAACAGGGCGTTATACCTCATGTCACCCTCGATCACATGGATCTTCGTTTCTTAGATGGTCCCAGGCACGTTAGCTGGCAAAGTGATTTCGCCTTTAGTGGTCTCGGATGCCATGTTGAAGCCGTTAAGCACTCGAGTCGCGGGCACAACTTGATCTTGTAGGTCGAGTTGTTTTACGACCCTCGATCGAATAATGTTGGTCGAGCTACCTAGATCAATCAAAACATGTTTAGCTTGAGTTTTATTCATAAGAACAGATATTACCAGTGCGTCGTTGTGAGGTTGTGAGATCCCCAGTGATTTCCATCGTGATCGACACCTTGGTGCGCTTGAATATGGGTCCCTGTGGAATGTCGATCGTGGATCTTCTTGTTCATTATGCCTGTTTGAATCCCTGTTTATGAAGTGGTTCTTAGCCCGATCGCTTAAGAATTCTCGAAGATGCCCCTCGTTGAACAACCCAGCTACCTCCTCCCTCAGCTGTCTGCAATCTCTATTCTATGGCCATAGGTGCCCTGGTACTTGCACATTCGATTGGGGTTTCTCTGGGGTGAGTCACTCTGAAGAGGTCGGGGCCATCTAGTGTCTTTGACACGAATGATGGATAATACTATGGCCGACGCAGCAATGTTGAAGTTGTATTTCGATAGCCGAGATGCTTCTTTGGGCTTGACTTTTCTATCGAAACCCGTCTTGCTCATGAGCCCTCGAGAGCTCTGACCTCGATCATTTCTTCTATCACCACGAACGGGGTTGCGTCCAGGTTCGTTGTTTCTCCGATCTCCACTGTATGGCTGGTAACGATATCTATTTGACCATGGATCCCGGTAAATATCCCTTTTAACTTTGTCGACGGGCCTAATGGGATGAACGGACCCAGAAAGAGTTCCCAACTGGTCATCTTCGACCCTAATTTTTGATTGATACCGATTATGTACGTTGGCCCAGGCGATAGCTGGGTATTCGATCAAATTCTGTTTCAATTGTTGTGAGGTCACCGAGTTTCGTATGTTTAATCCTTGGGTGAAGTCCTGAACAACCCAATCATCGGCAACCGGCGGTAGTTCCATGCGCTCCATCTGGAGCCGAGACACAAATTCCTTGAGCATCTCGTTATCTTTCTGCTTCACTTTGAAGAGGTTCGACTTCCTGGTTTCGACCTTTATGGCTCCGGAGTGTGCTTTGACGAAGGAATCTGCGTGCATGGCAAAGAAATCGATGGAGTTGGGCGGCAGATTGTGGTACCATATAATTGCTCCCTTTGATAGGGTCTTCCTGAATTTCTTCAGCAATACAGACTCGATCTCATTATCTTCTAGATTGTTCCTCTTAATTGCATATTGTTGGTCCCAAACACACACGCAAGTATACGTGGTCGTAGAAAGTAATATAATATTAAATCGAATGTCGAACCCACAGAGACTTGTGTAAACTACTCACTAATTCACAATAATTTTTATTTAACCAAGCCAAAATAAAATCCAGGAGTGTAACTATTTTATACTATCGATTCTACGAAATAACTAATTATCGAGTAATGAGAGTATTGTTGTGTATTCAATAGAGACAAATATTCCAGGGTTGTGATCAATTCGCCACTCTTATTGCATTCTAATTAACTCTCTCTTTCATATAATTCACTCATGGTTGCTAATTAATCGATAA
>ML304665.1:0-64737 GCA_005239505.1 Nicotiana paniculata | reverse complement strand
TGCTATGTTTGCTCCGTTCAGTTGCAATACTTTCCTTTGGTTAATATTGCCTTCTAACGGAATTCCTAATTCCCTGTGATTGGTACCCTCTATTCTCGACTGATTTCCATCTTTAAAATATTCTCTTGACTTATTTTTGGTTAATTATGATGTCAACTGATTCTCAACATTTGTTTCCTTAATTAGGGCTCTATGAACCTAGCCTAATTACCAACTCTATACTTACAATATTTTGAAGTATTTCCTTATTTGTTATGTTCCAATCATATGTTGATTTGCTTCCTTATTGGCTACATTTCTTACCGTTTGAAAGTTAACCCCTTAATTAGAGGAAGTACTTAAACTGATTGATTCTTCATTAGGGTTTCTGATCTTTGTGTCCTCTATTCGTATCATGTTTACTCCGTTATTTCATTTAATCACTTTACTATGTTCTAACTTAAATCCCTGATTTATGTGATTCTCTTACCCTACTTTGCCTATTCTTGCTTATGCTATGTTTGCTCCGTTCAGTTGCAATACTTTCCTTTGGTTAATATTGCCTTCTTACGGAATCCCTGATTCCGTGTGATTGGTACCCTCTATTCTCGACTGATTTCCATCTTTAAAATATTCTCTTGACTTATTTTTGGTTAATTATGCTGTCAACTGATTCTCAACATTTGTTTCCTTAATTAGGACTCTATGAACCTAGCCTAATTACCAGCTCTATACTTATAATATTTTGAAGTATTTCCTTATTTGTTATGTCCCAATCATATGTTGATTTGCTTCCTTATTGGCTACATTTCTTACCGTTTGAAAGTTAACCCCTTAATTAGAGAAAGTTAACCCCTTGATTCTGACTTTGATCTACACCTTCTTTACTACTATTTTAAAAGCTATATAGACCTCGGCCTCTTATTTTCTAAAGGGACACGAAATGATCTGTTCAACTCTCTCTCTCTCGCAATTAAAAAAACTCTCTGCTCTCTCTCTCTCTCTCTCTTTTGTGTTAGTTACTGCTATTCTAAGTTAGCCGGCTGGAAGCCAAGGCTAACTATTGTGCATCTCCTACTTCCTGTTTATGTTACTGCTTTCTTCACTTCACTGGTATGTTCTAATTTAGATTTCAATCCTCAAACCAATATTTTTCTATTACTGTTGTAATTCAGTGTGTTTCTAATTTGTTTTTACTTATTATTCAATATGTATCTAGGATCCTGAACTCCCCTCTGCCTGTTAAGTTTATGCTTTATTTGTCAATGACCAACATGTTTCTGTTTCTTGTGTGAATCCCCATGCCTATGATTGGTACATTAGTGATCATGGCCTTAGTTGTTCAGTGTTGATATCTTAATATAATCCAGTACTTTATTGTATCCCTGGTCCTCTGAACCCTTAGGATGTTTCTATGCATCCTATATATGTGTTTATTCCTGCTACATGTTTGCGCTTACATGCTCTGTATTTGTCCCTCAAATCCCATTACCCTTGTTTGTGATTGTTGCACTATCCCTGGTCCTTTGTGTGATGTTGAACTTTTATTCCAATTAAATTTCCCTCTTCAAAACTGTTTTCTTACTTACCCTTTCCCAAAATTGTTTTCTTACTTAAACCTTTTAAAAAATAAAAAGCACTCTCAGATATACTCTTAGAAGTCTAGGTTCTGCCCCTTCGGTGTGAGCATTGCCTTGGAACCCTTGAGTTCAGTCTGAACTTTGACACACAGAGGCTTGCCATTCCACACTACACTTATTCTATTTTGGCTATGAAATCTGGGTGTGAGCACTGCCCGGGAGCCCTTGAGGTCCTTAGGGAACTTTGACACACCTGGATTATGAGAAGATTGTGAAATAACACCTGACATTGAGGACTTGGAGACTTGAGCCTATTATGTAGGCTCCCTATAGTTAACTTTTTATTTTCCTTCTATTTTAGTTGTGTAATTCGTATTCAATGGCCTGTAATAATTAATTGTAAACAACTCTGGGGTCGGATAGTGAAAATGGGTAGGTGATATGCATGTTGTAGTATAATTAAGGGTAGAGACCATGTTTCTAGGTTAATTATCTCTCTATGCGCAATAGCAGTCATGTTTAGTTACACCATGCCATGCATTATATATCATGCTACTTAGGATGTATGTGTATTCAACATCTCATCTACGCTTAGAAATCCTGCCTATAGGATAACCAATAAAATAAGTTGCTATTGCGTGATTCTGCCCATGTTATGAAATTTCACTAGAAGTACTGTCTTAGGATAAATAAACTGCAATCACGTATCATCATGCTATACACGTAGAGATCCTTTTTTAGGTAAACAACGATTAAAATCTGTCACGTATGCTATTCCTGAAACTGCGCATAATGCTATGATTCTATGTGCATTTAGAAATCCTGTTTAAGTTATTATGCATCATGCTGCATTAGATATCATGTTATAGGATCGTATCTATTTAACTGCATTTAGTCTAAACACAGAACAATCTCATGTTCTCAGCAACTGGCAATTAGTCTTTGTACATATTCACACCTAGAATCGCATATTATTAGCTATAAACAACCTAGAGCCATTAACAAATCTGAATAAATGTTGCATGTTATCCAACACTTAGGCAAGCCTTAGGTAATTAACTTAAAAAAGATGGAATCAGAACTATCTTTGTGATCATGTTTAACTGTCAGCATGCTTAAAACCAGTAGGCAAGCCTGATTAAGACTTCCTCTCTGAGTTATGCAATAATTTGTCTTTGTGTTATCAGCTAGATACCATGCTTTAGGATTCTGAATTAATATGGACCTTAATTGTGTATGATACATGTTGCTTGTGTGTACTGTGTGTGGAGGAATATTTGAGCCTTTATCTGTTTTCTATGCTTTTCTTTATCTGCAGTCCTACTTGTTTTGTTATATGTCGCCTTAGAATTTTACCTTTAAAACTTGAGGGTCTGCCTAGCACCTCCTTTAGGATATGAGTCCTAATTTCCTCCGGGACTGATAGGAAGGGACGGGTAACAACATGCAATAGAGGTCGAGATCAACACTCGTTTTAATAACCTTACGGGGTGGGAAGGGTAGAATATGGATATGATGACCGGTGCGCTAATACCACGTGTAGCCCCTCTTCGAGGAGTGATTACCGGGTATTGCATTGATGTGATCCATATTATTATAAAAGCTAGGGCATCTTTTATATGCTTAGCTCGTAATCCTTTTCGAAAGCTAATCTTCTTTACTGTTTCTTTAAAATATCTGCATGCTTAGGACTTAAATCCCCTTTTATTTGAGCTCTTACTTGTTATTTGCTAATTGTACAAATTCATGAAACCATTTGGCCGGGAACCACACTTGTGGATCCTGAGGGGTGCCTAACACCTTCCCCTTAGGATAATTTCAAGGCCTTACCCAAATCTCTGGTAAGCAATGTAGTTGTAATTGAACTCCTTAGGTTCCCTAACGCACCGTTAAAATTGTTAGGTGGCGACTCTTCAAAATATATAAACCCCTTTCCCAAAAGGAACGAGTTGTCCCAACCAATGTCATAAACCCGATCTGCGCGAGGAAAAAAGGTGGCGCGACAACATGTACTCGAGACCATCTGTGGTATCCAATATCGTATATGTATGCTTTGACACGCTCGATCTTTTCAATCTTTGACATTATTTCATTAAATTCATCAAGCATATATGATCATGCCGTGGCAAAGTGCAATTCACTTACTTTTTGATGACCCTTCTTGAACTTTGACCTTACATTTGTCCAAATATGTCACATGCAAGCATAATGTGGCATGCGGGTATAAAAAATAGATGTTGCCTTCAAGATACTCTCATTATGATCCGAAACAACACATATATTTAGGTTTTCACCATACGCATGTTTGAATTGCTTTAAAAGACCACTTTCATGATGCGTCTTTTTCTGAATCAACAACAGCGTATTCTAGTGGCAATATGCTATCTATCACAGGTGGCAAAAATAAATTCAATTTTCATAATAAAACTGGAGAGGAAAAAAAATACATATTAAAAAAATATATTTACAACAATATTTCTACAATTAATGTACAATACCCGATGCATCCATTGTGCTAGGTGTTAACATTATTCCCCTATATGCCGACTTCAAGAAAGTCTCATCAACTACTACAACTGGCCTACAATACTCCCAACCCTTGATGGACATACTAAGCACAACAAATGCGTACAAGAAACAGTCATATTGAGTCTTATGCAATTTAGTCTTCTCCAGAATATACATTTCTTGGCAAGCGACTGTAGGAATCAGCATGATGACCTCTCAAAAATTTCAAAACCTTTTCCTTTCCTCTCCAAGCTTGCATGTATGTTAATTTCACACCGCATTCCGACAAAATATCAGTTTGTATGTCTTTTGGTGTGTAAATTTTCTTAGGATCCTCATATTTTGGTATAACCATGCTACCAACTACCATGGAAGTAGGTTTGTGTTGTATGTATGTATTGTTCATCAAAGAGCATGTGTACAAGCTGTTGAATTTTCGAACTTTGAACAATGTTGAATCATTTATGCTGGTGGACTTGAAGTGACATGTACAATTGTCCACAACACATACCAGGCAGTAGCTACAGAATAAAAATAATTTTAAAAATGTTATGAAAAATGTAGCTACAAAATACTAGGGTATTTAAGCATAAAAATTTTATATTAAACAATTTATATACAAAAAACTATAAATTATATACAATTTGTATACAATGATATTACAAACTATATAATAAAATACAAAGAAACTACAAATTAAACAAAAATATGAGTTTGACAATTGAATTGTTCCTACATTCTTGGGCTAGACCTTTTCACCCTAAATATGATGATACTTTTATATTCTACTATCGCCAGAGATATTGGCCTATCAATCAACTTCAATGTTCCAGATGAAACTGCACTCAATTAAAACTAACTACAGTTCAGACATACATTATAGATAGTTTGTTGTAAAATTGTAGAACACGTAAAATTCAATACTTCAATAGTCATAATAGTTGAACTACACTTGTTATGTAGTATTATTGTAGCTATATTGTAGAAAAATTGTAAAACACATGAAATATAAAAAAATATCACCACTGAAATAACAAGCAAACCTGCAATTGTGTTCGAATTAGAGATACTGCATTCCAAATCGAAATCATGCACTATTATACTCGAACTCCCATATCGTTCCGAATTTCCATTGGAGGACAACGTTCGTTGACAATGTATTTGATTTCGATGATTTTTTCTGATGTATCGATCATTAGATGCTCAGCGATTGCAAATATCAATTGACTATAATTTGAATCATCGCTGACTACAATTCTATCAACATTAAAATCTCTGTATCTCCCAAAGCTATCCCAATTACCATTTAGCTGAAGCATAATAGCTATTTTGACATTATGTCGCGGAATTCAATATAATTGTAGATAATTGTTTGCAATTTTTTTTTTCAAAACCTTCGCTTATGGTTGTGAAACCAAAGGAGACAGAGAAAATCAGAGAATCGGCGATGATAAACTGAAAAAATTGGCGTAATAGCAGGCTTAATTTAATTGCGATGATTGCGTCGCAAAATTCTCGGAAGATCCTACGTGATCCCAAAATCCCGCGTCTAAAAAAGGAAGGCTATTGCAGAAAGGATTCTAGTTTAAATAAATGTATATAATTTGTAGACAAAACGTGTTTAGGCCGGGTAATTAACTAAACAAGGTCATTTGTGATAATGAAATTTCATACCGCGTATAAAGATGAAAAAATCCCAAGTTTCCAATCAAACTCGATTGATTGGGTTACTACTGGCCTGTTTGCATTTTCCTTCGCAATAAACAGAAATTTAGACACGCTTATGAATCAGGAGCTGCAACTTTGTGGTCCTTAAATTTGACTTTTGTCATTATCATTATTGCTCGTAGATCTAGTTGAGTGCCCATCATTTGGTTAGGAAAATGCCCTAGATGAGGAATTGATTAATAATACGTTAATTTTCTCGCCAAACAAACAATTAAAATAAAATTTTGTATAAACTTTGCCTTTTACCCTTTAGGAAGACCAAAATTATCTCTTCTGTCTTTCCTTTAGTCCTACCAATAGATACAAACTCTTTAACTTGATAGTAGTAGCCATAAGTTCGCACGTCACTGTTTCCACGTTTATTAGGTACGACCGTATAATATTTAATGTGAACGAACAACCCACGAATAGTAGAAAAGGAAATTAAAGTTACCACATACTAGAAACTTTATTTTTTTATTTAAAAAAGAAAAGAAAAAGAGGAGTAGTCTAGTTTTTTAGCTGTATAATGTAAACACAAATAAATAAATAAAAAGTATGAACGATGCAAGCTCTTCACTCTATAAATACATCTAAACCAAATCAAACAACAAATTACGCGCTTGGTTTGTTGCTTTGTAAAGTAGGCCACCAAAACCATGGACCCAAGGAAGAAAATTATTTGTTTATGACCTCTCTCTCTCTCTCTCTCTCTCGTATGAAAGATTAGAATAGGTAATTCTCGAGGGCGGCTATAGTTCTTTCAATCCAGCTGATTTTTTTTTTTTTTACTGACATTGAAATATTCAGAAAAGAGATGGCTATTTTTCATTTAAATCATTGGGTAAGCGGCTGTTTGAGTTATGAGAACTTACTTCCTGAGTTCCAGTTTATGTGAACATATGTGGTCTGTTCTAAAAAAAATTATCCTTTTTTAAATTTGGTAACAATTTAACTTAAACTTATAATTTTATCCTTAATGAAAAGCTATTATAACCACGTAAATACTCTGGTATTTTTTGACTTTTTAAAATAGAATAAATGAAAAAGGGGTGTATGCATGAGTTAACAACGAAATGTGGTGGGAGAAAAGGTCAACGGGCGTGACCATACCTAATGAAAGTACAAAGTATTCTTGAATATAGTTAAGAGAAAAGTATATGTTGGTAAAGCATGGATTTTTAAAAAACAAGAAGGGTTTAGAAGAGATATAAGGTATAATTATATTATTCCCTAAGTTTCTCATGCCAATTAGATTAGGTGAATGGAAAGAAAATAAAGAAAGCGAACAAGAAAATTGAATATATATACTCCTGTAAAAGTTTTAAGTAGTAATTGAGTAAGGTGAAGTGAAAGAAAGAAGAAGAAAGGTAAATGTACAAGTCTCTTAGAAATAAGTACTCTCTTCCGTTTATAATAAGTGACTAATTTACATTGGACACACCCATTCAGAAAATCTTAAATTCTACACAAAAATAGTTAATATGACTAAATTATCCTTAATCAAAATGTTACAGCATAGTTATAGTAGCACTTACTTCTCTTCTCACATTATTCAAAATAAGATTTGAAACAATGCACCAAACTGGAGTAGTTGTTCTCGAGTCTTTGAATGACTTTTCAGTTGGTGCTATTTAATTTTAGTAATTTAATATGATGAGTAAAAGACTTTTAGGAATACGTATATAAGAGTAATTTTGAAAAAACAAATTGATCTTTTTTATTTATATAAAAATATTTATTTTGAATCAAAATAAAGGTAAATTAATCACTTTATTGTGAACAAGAGGGAGTGCCCATTAAGAAAGGTGAATGCATAAGAAAAAAGAGAAGGGTGAAAAAGAAAAGAAAAGAATTCAAAATTCTCTAAGTTGATGCACCAATTCGGTGAAGGTGAATAGAAGGAAAGTAAAGAAAGGATGTAAGGGTAGCTTGGTATACGGATAAGGCGGTATAAAATGTGGTACCAAATTTATATCATGTTTAGTTAACGGTATAAATTTATTTCGAAATAAATTTATACGATCAATCAAATATGATATAAACTTAGTCTCATACATATTTGTGAATGTTTTATTTTATTCTACGTTATCCCATAAAACTTGATATTATATTATCTTACCTTTAAGATGAAATAAATTAGTCTATATATTATAATCTCATGACTATAATCCCTTTCTATGCGACGGATGGTTAAAAAGAAAAAAGAAATACTGAAATTTGCCAAGGAAGACAGAGTCTAAATAAGTTTCATTGATGACCGTGCAACAAATTATCATTCAATGATCTTTGCCTCGAACTTGTAGCTAATGATAAGTATTAACATTAAGATGGTAGAGAAGAGAACACATTATTGCATTTCTTGACACAGATTTATTTAATCGAGTATTTTGCTTAATCAATAAGGGTTGTTTGGTAGGAGGTATTAGAAAAAATAATACAATCATTAGTTCTAATACATTATTAATATTTTACTTGGTACATTTTTTCAACTTGTGTATAATTAACATTATCATATGCATAAGTAATGCATAGAGAACTATGGCATTAATAATACTAAAGCTATTAATGCATACATTAGCATGGTTAAAGATAAAATTCCTTAAAGCCTCTTAAATCTAGAGAACATGAAGAACATTTTTGTAAATAACTATTTTTCTTAAAAATTGTGCAATGCATTATAATGTTAATACACCACACCAAACAGTAAATAAAAAATAATATCTACATAATTAATCCATGCATTACTAATACACCTTATTCCGCACTATTCTTATACACCCTACCAAACAACCCCTAAGTATTTTACAATGAAACACAATTTTTATTTTATTTGGTTCAAAACACAACCTTTCTGCAGTTGGTCCGCTTTTGTTTTCAACGACAAGGACGGTTTATGATTAACAATTTAAAAACTAGAGACTTTTTATGTTTGAGCGTTGTAGCCTAACAGTCAAGTTATTAAAAATCACGAAAGCTCAAAGTTCGAATTCTTGCAGAAATTTAAAATAAACATAATATAATCTCTTTCAATCTGTCCAAGTCTTTAGCCATAAAATTACTTAATTTTTATACCGGTAAAAGATAAACACAGATACGTACAGTGACGGATGCACGTGGTGGCAAGCTGGTTCAACTTAACCCACTTCACCAAAAAATAATATTGGTATAAATTACGATTAAAACAACGTAATTTTGTATAAATATTTTATTTGAACTCACTTGACAACTACTATTATACGATTAAAAGTTATGTACTTCTAAATTGAACTCGTTTGCATAAAATCCTGGTCCGCTAGTGAATACGTACGGTTGAATAGTCAAGTGCGCGGGCCCAAACACCAGAATTATAAAACAAAAGAATCGCTATTTGATGCAGCTATATTCCTTTAACTGGTGTAGTTCAGAGTAGGCCACCTCTGTAGTTCTGCGCAACCAGCTATGACACAGCCCTACTATCTTACATGCAATTTATTACTAGTAGTTGAGATATTGATTGAGGAAACAGTGATATTTCTGGGGTGGTCCTGCCATTTTTATTAGGGGGAAGAAAATTTGTTTGAGTCCTAAACTATCTGGAGAAAATAGAACACGTTGATTTTACCAAGACCTTCAAAAAGTTTGTACCTTTTCTTAGACATTCTAGGAAACTAACTAGTTTTGGCTACCCTTTAACAACAACTTGTTGTTGACCATTTCTCCAGTCACAGCTCAAAGCCAAGTCCAACATACTTATTTATAGACCAATCTTTTCATTCTAGATTTGGTAAAACAAATAAAGTCCATTTTTTCACTCAAGAAAAAGCATAGAGTAACCAGCTTAGATAAAGATGAAATTTGGGAAAGAGTTTGCTTCTCAAATGGTCCAAGAATGGCAAGAAGCTTATATGGATTACAATTATTTAAAAGGTGTATTGAAAGACATCTTGAATTTCAAGAAGAGGAATGCACCTTTAGCAGAAGTTGCAGCCACCCCAAAAGGCTCTTTAAAAAGAAGGTTATCTATGTACAGAGCATTTAGTGGATTACAAAGTAGATACAACAGTTTCAAAAGTTCACCTTCGAGTAATAATAATGACAAAGATGATGAAGTTATATTAGTGAATTCAGTACAACAAGAAGGATCAGAAGGCCATTATCAAACTATGTTTCTTATGTCATCTGAGCATGGTGGAGAATATGAAATGGTTTTCTTTAGAAGATTGGATGATGAATTTAATAAAGTGTTAACTTTTTACAAGAAAAAAGTAGGGGAAGTTAAGGCTGAAGCTGATGAGTTGAGTAAACAAATGGATGCACTTATTGCTCTAAGAATCAAGGTTGAGAAACCTTCAATTGAAATGGAAAGTTCCCAAGTCAATGATCCTATTCATTTTAGAAGTCCAAGTAAGTCCAATCTTAGCTGCTGCTGGTACTTGCTTTGTTTCTACACCCCATGATTTGCCATTTTATTTGTTTGAATTCTTGATTTTACACTACCGGAAACAGCATCTCCGCCTTTTTAAAGGTAGGGATAAGGTCTCCATATACACTACCCTCCCTAGAACCTACTTGTGGGAATACACTGTGTCTTTTGTTGTTGTTGTTGTTGTAATTCTTGATTTTACACAAATATAGGTAGGTTACATATGGATGCAATTCAAGAAGTAGAGCTGACAAGTGAAGAAAGTCTGGAAAAGGAAGCAACAGCAAAGATGAACCCTGTGGAATTTAGGCCTGCTCCACTAGAGATTTTGGACCATGTAAGAATCAATGTTGAACCCGAAACACCTGTTTCGACTTTAAGAAATGTTATCAGGAGTTCAAACTCGAATTTATCATTCAGCAAAGAGGAGCTCAGAAAAGCTGAAGAACAAATAAGAAAGGCTTTTGTTGAGTTTTATCAAAAGCTTCGACTTCTAAAAAGCTACTGGTAATGGAACATTATTTTCCCTCAACTAAGAATTAGTATTGTTTTTGTCTTCAGCTCAACTCATACTTAACTACTTAATGTGCCAGTTTCTTAAATATGTTGGCATTTTCCAAGATCATGAAGAAGTATGATAAGGTATTATATTGAAGATTTGGCAATAGAAAGTACTCATATAAAGTTTGGCCTTTTTAACCTTGCAATTTATTAATACAGGTAACCTCAAGGAAAGCTTCTAAATCATACTTAGAGATGGTTGATAAATCTTATCTTGGTAGCTCAGATGAGGTATATTTTCCTTCAGTTTCAGAAACTGCATATTTTCCTCTCAGTTGCAAACTAAAGTTTAAACTTCGCGTTGATCTTTGCTATTGTAGGTTTCTAAGCTCATAGAAAGAGTGGAGGTCACGTTCATAAAGCATTTTGTCAATGGAAATCGAAGGAAAGGAATGAAAACTTTAAAACCGCAAGCTAAAAGAGAAACACATAGAGTAACATTTTTCATGGGTAAGCATGCATCCTAATTATTAGCATTAACTGAATCCATTGCATTCAGTTCGAACTATGTAATACATATGCAAAACAACAGTGTTCAGTTTTAGTAACTGATATCCTTTTCACTTATAGGTTTGTTCTCTGGCTGCTCAATAGCATTAGTGGCAGCTATTGTTGTATCGATACGTGCAGGAAACCTTCTAGAGCACAAGGGTCGTGGGCAGTATATGGATAACATATTTCCACTCTACAGGTGAACTAACCATCTGTCTTTTTACAAAGTCGTATTGATTCTTGCCCCTTGTCTTTCTACATTAAGCGAAACCATGTTTTGAGCAATACATATGAGTAATAAAGCTGTATCGTTGCAGCCTATTCGGATTCATTGTCCTGCATATGCTCATGTACGCGGGGAACATATACTACTGGAGGCGTTTTCGGGTCAATTATCCCTTCATATTTGGTTTCAAGCAAGGAACAGAACTAGGTTACAGACAAGTTCTTCTCCTTGCTTCTGGTCTTGCAGTACTAGCATTGTCTGCAGCATTGGCCAACCTGGATATGGAGATGGATCCAAAAACACGAAGTTTTGGGACAGTGACTGAGCTAATCCCACTTGCCCTGGTGATTGTAAGTCTAGAAAAACATTAGTTCTTCTTCTACTTCATTCTACAAATAAGGTTTTCAAAAATTTTCATAACCCCTAATGATGATCTTAAAAAAATTTCAGGTTCTGCTTCTAATAACATTTTGTCCTCTGAACATAATATATCGTTCAAGTCGTTTCTTCCTTATAAGATGTGCCTGGCACTGTCTATGTGCTCCCCTTTATAAGGTAACAGCAGCTTATTTGATGGATATACAGATTCACGCACATTAGTAATATCACAGGAATTACATAGATACTAAAATATCTCACATCATTTTGTAGGTTACTCTACCAGATTTCATCTTGGCAGATCAAATTACCAGCCAGGTTTGACACTAAGCCTTTTCTTTTTAAATGGATAATTCAGTCAATGCAGTGTGCAAATACTGCAATACTGATCAGAAAGAACTATAATTTGCTCTTGCATTTCAGGTTCAGGCAATTAGAAGTTTGCAATTCTATGTTTGCTACTATGTGTGGGGCAACTTCAGAACAAGATCAAATAAATGTCAAGAAAGCAGTGTTTACCAAATCTTATACATAGTCGTCGCAATTATTCCCTTTTGGTCTCGGTTTATTCAGGTGCGGATTTTTGCACACAAAAAAATGATCATTCTGACAATATATATATATGTTGACAATTTTTAATATGGTGATTGTATGATTTCATGATATATACAGTGCCTTCGCCGCTTATTTGAAGAGAAAGATTCGATGCAGGGGCTTAATAGCCTCAAATATTTCTCAACCATTGTTGCTCTTGTAATGAGGACACTGTATGATCAGAAGAGAGGAACTTTTTGGAAAGTAATGGCTGCATCAACTTCAGGAATTACTACAGTTGCAAACACTTATTGGGATATTGTCATAGATTGGGGTCTACTGCAAAGGAACTCAAAAAACCGTTGGTTGAGAGACAAACTACTTGTTCCACACAAGATTGTCTACTTTGTTGCCATTGTAAGTGCAGACACAGGTTTGAAAAATAAATTACAAAACACTTGCAGTGAAAGTTTTTGATTACCTGAGTGTAAATGCAGGTTCTTGACATTATTCTGAGACTAGTATGGATGCAGTTGGTTCTTGATATTCAAGAACTTCCATTTCTGCACAAGAAAGCATTTGTTGCAGTTGTTGCTAGTTTGGAAATCCTTCGCCGAGGCCTGTGGAACTTTTTCAGGTCAGATGCATTATTTATCAAGTTTAACTTCTATGCACCAACAATATGATAGATTACATTTTCAGGTCACCTAAAAGATAACTACCGTCTAAAAAAGTGCCTGAAAAATAAGACATGTTACCTGTTACAACATATTTGCATCTGACAATAGTTGTGCTGTTTTCATTGTTCAGGTTGGAAAATGAGCACTTGAATAACGTTGGAAAATACCGTGCCTTCAAGTCCGTACCGCTGCCTTTTAACTACGATGAAGACAAGAGTCTATAAGTATGTTTAGTTAGCTGATACAAGGAAGTCAAAGGAATCCAGAGAACTCAAGATTCAATGTTGTTTATATATAGTTTTGTTCATGAAATTAAACAGTGAAGGTATATATAGGACAAAAAGAAAGTTGATTCTAGCCTCTTGATTAAGGATTACATACGTGTTAAAACTGAAAATGACAACAGTACAGATCTAGTGCGATACTCTAGAAGAAAAATCCTTAATCAAGAGGCTGAAATGTTTTTTATTTTTGCTTCAGATTTATACGTTCTACAAATTGTTGTCTCTGAACTTAATGCACCAAAAACTGGCTTAGATCCAAAGATACATTCTTTAAGTCTTAAATACACTTGCTCATGAATAGTCTCAATGGACTCGTGCTTGATAATTGGTGGACTTTCTCCACCAAGACATGCTACAACCAATGCAGCTTTTCATGAAAATTCTTATCGTTTTCATAGGCCCATGATTGATGCATGAAATTAACATAACCACACGAAACCAATAGCTGAAGAATACAGCTCACATTATACACGAGTCCAAGTTTCTTTAACAAAGCAATGAATGTGTGAGGTCCCATATCTTTTCAAAATACACAATAATCAGTAAAGACGGCCAACATAATACCCTTGTTCTATATGGATAAAGTTTTTACTTGTCCCATCTACTTTCAATAGATGTATTGGATTATATATAAACCTACTGTTATACATTTGAACATATTTACTCATCATTGTTAACCGACTCGGACTCACGGATAAAAAGGACATGAGGAGGGCCAATACACATTTAAAAATATATCTCTGCACTTTGTATAAACATACGAACAATTTGAAAAAGAGAGGGAGATAATGCAATGAGAGACAATGACTCTTTGGGATGGTTTGAAGTTCCCATACCAAATTAGAACCTTTGTGGTATTGAAAGACCTGATTTTGTGGTTCTTGGATTAAAGCAGTGAGCTTTCTCTAAGCAAAGCAAACATTAAAGAAAGAGTTTCTGCCACTCCTCAACCCAATTTCTCACCATCTTCTCCAAATCACACCCTCTTGTAATTGCGTCAAACACCTAATATGCACTCTTTTCCTACCCGCAAAATCCTCACTTTTTACCACCCTTTTTCCATCACAGAAGTAGCTAAATCCTCCCTTCATTTAACCAATTCCAACCCGAAAACCTCAAAACCATCAGAATCATTAAAATCCATTTGAGGAATCTGAAATTACCAAGAAAATTCTGGTAAAAGAACTCAACGAATAATCATGAGAAAAACCCAAAACAAATTTGAACCTTTTGATAACAGAAAAAGGAAGTCTTTTAGCCTTCACTTATCTTTCCGCTAACTCGTTACAGTAATGTGAAAAGATTAAGAAAAAGGGTCTCGTTGGTTTTTTAAAAGATGGGGCCGCAAAAATATTAAAACTATTGATTGAAAATATTTATAGTTTTTTATTAAAAAAAATAAAATAAAAAATAAACATAGAGAGCTTTAAATATCCAACTTCAGAATCTGTCAAAAAATCTGCATAAGAAGATTTTTAAAATCCCAAAATATGTCAACAAACCTAAAAAATTAAATTTAAAAAAGTAGATTTATATGCTTAAAAATGCAACAGTAATTGAAGCATGTACCCACTGAATAGTCGCTGGGACCAAACATCAACAAGTTGTTATTTGTTAATTATTGGAACGTTGGGTGCCTTTAAGTGGTGCGGTTCAAAGTAGGCCACCTTTGTAGTTCTGTGCATGAGAGAACAAAACCAGCTAAGACAGTGTGCCTTTTAACAAGTTGATTCCTGACCATATTCTCTAATGACGGCTACAAGCCAAATCCATCCTACTTAAAAGACCAATCTTTCCATTTATGGATTTGGTAAAACAAACAAAGTCCCATTTTTTCTCTCAAGAAAAGGCATAGAGTAATCAGTCAGCTTTGATAGAGATGAAATTTGGGAAAGAATATGCATCCCAAATGGTCCATGAATGGCAAGAAGCTTACATGGATTACAACTCTCTTAAGAATGAGTTGAAAAAAATCTTGAAATTCAAAAAGAAGAATGCGCCATTACCACAAGTTGCAGTCACCCCAAAAGGATCCTTAAGGAAAAGGGTATCTATGTACAGAGCATTTAGTGGACTACATAACAGTTTCAAAGGTTCTCCTGGGAATAATAATGAAGATGAAGTGACAGTAGTGAATACAGAAGGTGGAGAATGTGAGCTGGTTTTCTTTAGGAGATTGGATGATGAATTCAATAAAGTTCTAACCTTTTACCAGGAAAAAGTAAGAGAAGTGAAGGTTGAGGCTGATAAGTTGAGTATACAAATGGAAGCACTTATTGCTCTAAGAATCAAGGTTGATAAGCCTTCAATTGGAATGCAAACTGCCCAAGTGATGGATCCTTCAACCAATGAGAATACTAGTACCTTGTCTCCAGCATCAGTGGATCCTATTCATTTGACTACTCCAAGTAAGTGTAGATACTATGTTCCTCTTCCATCTTTTTGGAATATAATGGTTGTGGGGATTTAGGGGGGTGGGGGGTTACCCATTTGCTATATTGAGTATCTTTATTTTTACCCTTCGTATTATCTAGGGACAGAGCTACCATGTTAGATATGGTTCAGCCAAACCAAATAACTTTAGTCTAAATCATGTATTTGTCTTAAAAAATCATGTAAATAAGTATAAATTATTAATTAGAACCCAGTAGCTTAAATGAACTATTATCCCAAACCCATAAAATTCAAATTCTGGTTACACCTCTTATTATCCAGGTGCGGAGCTAGCCCATCGAGTACGGGTTCGGTTGAACCTCAATCGTTTTGGTCTAATTCATGTATTTGTCTTAAAAAATTTGTGAATATGTACAAATTATTAATTTAGAGCTCATTAACTTGAAAGGATTAGAACCCGAAACCATAAGATTCAAATACTACGCCTCTGCCTTTGTCGTAGCAAAACCATTCCGCATTTGTTTTTGAAAAAATGGGGCTTCAACCTTTAAGTATAATGTAGACCTTTTTCCCCTGTAGTATTTTGACACCTGAAATCCACTCTTTTTATGCTAGAACTTTGTTAAAGTCAAGAGCAAATACGAGAAGTTTGACGTACCAGCTGTTGGCACTTGCTTTATTGTTCCATCCAAGATTGCCCTTTAATACGTTCGAATTCTTGCTTAACCCCAATGTAGATAGGCCAGAAATGGAGGCAATTCAAGAAGTTGGGATGAACACTGAAGAAATTCTGGAAGAGGAAGCAACAACAAGGGAAAGAAATAAAACAAAGATGAATCCCATGGGTTTTAGACCTGCTCCACTAGAGATTTTGGACTATGTAAAAATCAATGTTGAACCCGAAACACCTGTTTCGACTTTAAGAAATTGCTGCATGACTTCAAACTCAAAATTATCATTCAGCAAAGAAGAGCTCAGAAAAGCTGAAGACCAAATGAGAAAGGCTTTTGTTGAGTTTTATCAAAAGCTTCGACTTCTAAAAAGCTACCGGTAATGGTGCAATTTTATTTTCTCCCAAATGAGGACTTATAGTTTTGTTTTTATCTTCAGCCCAACTCATACTCTACTACTTAATGTGCCCAGTTTCTTAAATATGTTGGCATTTTCCAAGATCATGAAGAAGTATGATAAGGTATTATATTGAAGATTTGGCAATAGAAAGTACTCCTATAAAGTTTGGCCTTTTTAACCTTGCAATTTGTTGATACAGATCACCTCAATGAAAGCTTCTAAATCATACTCGGATATGCTTGAAAAATCTTATCTTGGTAGCTCAGATGAGGTAAATTTTCCTTCAGTTTCAAAAGTTGTTTCTCTTTCAGCAGTATACCACTTGCAACTGTAGTTTTAACTTCCCATTGATCTTTGCTTTTTTAGGTTTCTAAGCTCACTGAAAGAGTGGAGGTCACGTTCATAAATCATTTTGTCAATGGAAATCGAAGGAAAGGAATGAAAATCTTAAGACCGCAAGCTAAAAGAGAAACACATAGAGTAACATATTTCATGGGTAATTATGCATCATTATTAGCATCAACTTCCTCTTTCAAAAGGCAGATTTAGGGTGGGTTTGAACTATGTTACCATATGCAAAATAAATTTGTAAATGTATACAATATAATAAGATCATACTCATTTGAATAAACTAACTCTAGATCCCTAATCGCATCTATCAGAGGTTACAAAAAGTTGGCTTAGTGCATCATAACCATAGTTTTTAGAGGCATCTGGATTGACCTGTCATCTCACTTTCATCAGAACCATATTTTCATTTTAGTAGCTGATATACATTTTACCTATAGGTTTGTTCTCTGGCTGCTCAATAGCATTAGTGGCAGCTATTGCTGTATCAATACATGTAAGAAACCTTCTAGAGCACAAGGGTCGTGGGCAGTATATGGAAAACATATTTCCACTGTACAGGTGAGATAATTAACCATCTGTCTTTTAAAAAGTCGTATTGATTCTTTCCCCTTGTGTTTCTACATTAAGCGAAACCATGTTCTAAGCAATACGTATGAGTCATGAAGCCTTATTTTGCAGTCTATTTGGATTCATTGTCCTGCATATGCTCATGTACGCGGGGAACATATACTACTGGAGGCGTTATCGGGTCAATTATCCCTTCATATTTGGCTTCAAGCAAGGAACAGAGCTCAATTACAGACAAGTCCTCCTCCTTGCTTCTGGTGTTTCAGTACTTTCATTGGCTGCTGGACTCTTCCACCTGGATATGGACATGGACCCAAAAGAACGAAGTTTTGAGACAGTGACTGAGCTGATCCCACTTGTCCTGGTGTTTGTAAGTCTAGAAAAACATTCTACAACTGATCTATACACAATGTTTCAAGTTACAAACCCCTAATGATTGTAAATCTTTTTTTTTCAGATTCTGCTTCTAATAACTTTTTGTCCTCTGAACATCATATATCGTTCAAGCCGTTTCTTCCTTATAAGATGTTCCTGGCACTGTCTATGCGCTCCCCTTTATAAGGTACCAGCAGTTTGTTTATGAGATATACAGACGCGCATTAATATGACAGGAAGTGCATACATATATACAGTAAAATGTCTCACATCATTTTTGTAGGTTACTCTACCAGATTTTTTCTTGGCAGATCAACTTACCAGCCAGGTTTGACTCAGTTTTTTTTTTTTTTAAATGTGAAACTTCTATTTTATACCAAAAGAGGATTCAAGAAGCTGATAATTCAGTAAGTGTAATGTGCAAATGTTGCAAGAACTATAATGTGCTCTTGTATTTCAGGTTCAAGCAATTAGGAGTTTTCAATTCTATGTTTGCTACTATGTGTGGGGCAACTTCAGAACAAGATCAAATAAATGTCAAGAAAGCAGTGTTTATCAAATCTTATACATAGTCGTTGCAATTATTCCCTTTTGGTCTCGGTTCATTCAGGTGTTATAATTTTTGCACACACCAAATCATCATTCCCATTTCCTACTATATATATATCTTGACAATTATTTAATGTGGTGCATTGTATGATTTCATGATATCTTTTACAGTGCCTTCGCCGCTTATTTGAAGAGAAAGATTCGATGCAGGGGCTTAATAGCCTCAAATATCTCTCAACCATTGTTGCTCTTGTAATGAGGACACTTTATGATCAGAAGAGAGGAACCTTTTGGAGAGTAATGGCAGCATCAACTTCAGGAATTACTACAGTTGCAAACACTTACTGGGACATTGTCATAGATTGGGGTCTATTGCAAAGGAATTCAAGAAACCATTGGTTGAGAGACAAACTACTTGTGCCACACAAGATTGTCTACTTTGTTGCCATTGTAAGTGCAGAAGCAGGTTATATCATAAAGCTCTTCCGGTGAAAGTTAAGTTTTTGATGATTGAAGTGTAAATGCAGGTTCTTAACATAATTTTGAGACTAGTATGGATGCAGTTGGTTCTAGATTTTCAAGAACTACCATTTCTGCACAAGAAAGCAATGATTGCAATAGTTGCCTGTCTAGAGATCCTTCGCCGAGGCATGTGGAACTTTTTCAGGTCGGAACCATTATCTTCTATTTGAGTTTATCATTTACCCATGATAGTATAAAACAACGTTTACATTATCAAGTCATCTAAAAGATAACAACAAACTAACTGTAGCAGATATTTGATGAGTTAGCCAGCTACTTGTGTATTTATTTGACATCTCGTAAAAGATAGTGTGCTTCTATCTAACAGTAGTTCTGCTGTTTTCACTGTTCAGGTTGGAAAATGAGCACTTGAATAACGTTGGGAAATATCGTGCCTCCAAGTCCGTACCACTGCCTTTCAACTACGACGAAGACAAGAGTCTATAGCTATGTTTAGCTGATACAAGTCAAAGGAACCCAGAGTACTCAAGATAAAATTATTTTCTTTTCTTGGTTTCCCTTTTCTTGTACAGTCCTTTTGATTCATTCATCAATGGTGCTTATAATATAGTTTAGAATTGTTCGCGAAAATGCTCTTTACGTTCTATATGACAAATCTGAAAACATAGCAGATGATCCACACAACTTCGAAAGCTATTGATCAAAATTTATGACACAAAGTCAGATTTACAAGTAGGAGACATAATAAACACACCATTGATAGAAATGTAGCACGGATAACTACACTGCTCGAAATTTGACAAGGCTAACTTTGATGCTAATCATCTTCCGCTGAATGTATATCTTTAAAGGTTTTGCCCTCTAAAGTTCCAAACAAGAATTCTAGATAATCAACAAGCTTTTGTGATCCAATAACTAGCAACGTCACGTTAGTGCTAAAGGTTACAGATGGAGCGAGCAATTTATTCCAGAACAGTCGTATACAATGAAGAAGCAAACCATTTTATCTCTCTCAGTTAACAACAAACCACTGAGCAAAGACCAATAAGCAAACTACAAAGGTGAATTCTATTCTGGTGGATGGGAATCCTCTTGATCTGTCTCTTTATCATTCTGGGAGGCAACCAACTGGTCTGAATCAGAGTTCTCTGCTGTTATAGCGCCCGTGCTATCATTATCTTGGTCACCAAAGATATATGAGAATGATAGTGGATTATATGTGGAGCTTGCCTTTTTCAGCCCCTGAATGGCTTTGATTGCGGCAAGTGTACTTCGATATATATCCACATTTTCTTCCCCAAGTGGCAATGCCGGAGATATATTTGAAGCATAAGAAGTAGTTCCTCCTGTTGGCCCTTCTGCAGTAGCATCTGATTCAACAACTTCTGCTTCCAAAGGAAATAGGAGCTCGAGATTTTCCTCACACTCACGGACTAATCTATTTAGAGGCTCTGTTGTAAAGAAGGGTTGATCAAGAGCAAGTTGTGTGAAAGGAAGACGCAACAATCCCCCAGTTCGTTTATCAAACTTCTTCAAAATCTTAACAAGACCTAAGTCAGCAAAACAATTTGTATTAGAAGGCTGATGGAACCTACTTTAATAAAATTGAAAGAGACTCTACTTTACGTTTATTCTTCAAAAACTTTAGAGCAATACGACACTTGAAACATAAAGCCCGAGCAATGGTAACTAACTGATATCAGAAATATATGCTTAAAACAGTGTAAAAGCTGCAGTACCTGCAAAATTCAGAGAGCTGTAATTTTTTAGAAGAACCATCTCCCCGTGTATAGCAACAAAGTCTTTGCGTATTCCCATCGTCTCATCACTAAATTCACTGTCTTTTGTGAGAACTCCATCTCTACCACTCTTCTCCTTCACTCTTTCAATTCGCTCCTTCAATTCCTGGAAGAAAAGTAGATGAAATAGGATCAATTCCCACACTAAAATAACTACAATTGATACTCGCATATTTGAATATTTATTTATTTTTCCACTTTAATTTTGACGTGCTTACACTTGGGCATATTCTCTCGAACCCATCCTTTCCGATCCCTAGCTCTTCACCATCAAGTGAGAGAGAGAAACAAAAATACTACTACCTATTTTCAGTCCCCTTATGAAACCCCATTAGAGAGATTCAATCCAAGTCCAAAATAAAAAGAAGTCCCCTTAATAAACTCATCTACTACCACAATTTCCTAATTCCTCATCTACTACCACAATTTTTTTCAAGCGGACACCGCAAGCGCCATCCTCCACAACATAACAACAAACCCAATTCCAAACTTCGAAACATCACGAAACCCCTTAATCGACCATATTACTGCATTGCTACCTCCACAGAGAACTAGCAGTGCTATTATTGTTAGAATTTAGATCGGTGACCAACATGTTGTGCTGTCACAATCTAAAGCATACATGATGCAGGAACAAATAGGCATAAACTATTATATAACTAAAAATTAAAAGTAATAGTATGGTTCACCATTATTGTTCATATCGGTGGTACTGTCACTTTAGTTGAGATCTTACAGTAATCTGTTATAGTGTATCATAAGGGTTTTCTTTCCACTTAACTTTTCATATTCCACCTTGTGTTAGGAATTACTTTGTTTTATTTATTTCCTTTTAAGAAGCTCTTGATAGACAAAGAATTAGGACTCCTATATAATTTAGGATTTGGGTTCTCAGATTTCTCTTTGATAGAGTAGATATTAACTTTGTAATAACATTACGCCAGTTGGCTTTCAAGTTCTTTTCAAGAACTTCTTAACCCAATTTTATTTGTGCTTTGATGGGCATAAAGGCCGGAAAGAATGGCTGTTAGAATCATGTTTAGGGTATTGGAAAGTAAAAGAATGAGCCGTCAGCATGCTAAAAGCACACATACATGCACATGTATAAATATCATGTATCTTCTTTTTTTTGGGTATGAATAAATATCATGTATCACATAACTCCTTAGTCCTTTCACCACCAAACAATCCAAATAAAAGGCTAAGGCAGATATCAATTTTCCACCCAAAGCGTGAAACAAATAAGATTAACTAGGGAAATCAACTCCATCCTTCCAAAATGCATCCTATTCTGATTAATACAAAGAAAAAGGAAACAACTTAGCTCATTATGACATCCCACCAAAAGTCGTTGTCCATACAAAACATAGCCTCAGCTTGTGACAACTTGTAAAATGCTAGCATTATGGAAACTGATAGACACAACTTAATCAACTTAAGGGAAAAAGGGAGAGATTGACATGAATTAGCTATAACAGACTGCAAACAAGGACAAAGGTGATAATTCAGTGAAAAATCCGTCCCAATTAATTGATGCTCATGCAAATGATAAAGACAGGCTTCAAGTCATAAATGTCTGGCGAATAGCCCATACTTTTCACCTTGAGTTCTTTTTCTCTACAACGAGTGCTTGAATTTTAAATTTTAAATGTTTATCTGTCACCCTACAATAGTTTTATATAAAGCATAGAAGTTGATAGATGCAGTTTTTAACTCAATAAGTTGTGCTCAACTTTAATTTATGGCAGCAAACTTGTGGATTTCAATTGCCAGTACAAGTATCCAAGGACCAACTAGTGTATAAAAAAAGAATCTGCTAGACTGCAACTAGCATTGACTCTTAGCATGACTCATCACTGACTTTTAATATGGGTTTAAGAACTGATAGTGACAAGTCATTGACGAATGTAAGCAACTTGACCATAAATTTAAGCCATCAAACTATTGATCGACTTAGCTATTAATCAACCATGGTGATTCTTAAAGTTGCTAGTATATTCATGTGTCAATTGTTTCGAGTATATTGAACTTTACAAAATAGACGCATTGGCAACACCTAAGGAAGCAAACTTTACAATGTAGACAGCACCATCCCATTGTGATTGAATTGAATTCATAAGCAAGTTCAAAAATATATTCAATATTTAGGTGTCTCTCTTGCTTAATCCACTACTTGTGCCCACCCGAGCAATATCATACAAGAGAAAATAAACCTCCAATCCCTTGCCAAACTGGGCAATATCATACAACAATGAAACTAACTGGCAGAGCCAAATTCAAGATTTGAAGTTTATGGGTTCTTACCATGACTCGAGTTATATATAATAACTGGGTTAAAAATCAAATATGTAGAGATATTCAGTTAATTTTTTAATATATATATATAGAGAGAGAGAGTACGCTAAATTACTACTTCCAAGTCCTTTTTTTTGGTGGCGGTGATTTTGTNGGGGGGGGGGGGGGGGGGGAGGTGGTAGTGTGAGAGCTGGGAACTATATGAGTGGCTCCATCAAGTAATTCACTGATTCATTCTTAGAATTTCGTGTCTTTGGCGTTGAATGAATACTTTAACATTTGGGACTACAGTAATTTTCTGAGTGAGAGCTGGGAACCATATGAGTGGCTCCATCAAGTAGTTCACTGATTCATTCTTAGAATTTCGTGTCTTTGGCGTTGAATGAATACTCTAACATTTTGGACTACAGCCATTTTCTGAACAATCTGGTCGTGCAAGTTCATAATTCCAGACTTCTTGTGGTAATTGATACTAAACCAGCGGCAAGAAAGTGATCTACCTTTTTTTTGGTTTGCCCGAAATTCTGAAATGTTTTCGTAAAAGAAACTTTTGTCTCCAGAACACAAATTATTAAAAACAATTATGTGATACTGCTTCAAACTTTGTGTGCACTTTACTGCTAATCCTTCCACATTATCAAATGTAAAGCAAAAATTTTAAATGCCTTTTGGCCAAAATCGATATAACAATTTTTTGAAACATGTTACTTTAAGCATTAGAATGATATGCACCTGAATAGAGTAGAATGATATAGATGATTCATACACCTGATTTGAGAGAAAGGCGGTGTTCGATCGATGGATTGACTGGCTGATTGTATGCTTATTAACTACATAAATCAAGGTAGGTCATGTTGATTAAGCGCCCAAGGATGTGCCCAAGTGGACAAAGGAGTGAAAACTTTGGGGATCAGGGTTCATATCCTAGCAAAGACAAAAAAGACTAGGTGATTTCTTCCATTAACAAAAGTCTTATCGGGTAGAGCTTATCATACCTGTGATGGTAAGAGGTAGCAGGTATTCGGTACAATTGAGGTGGGCACGGATTGCTTTGGACACCACCGTTATAACACAAAGAAAAGGTAGGTCGTGTTGACTAAGACAGGAGGAGTGTATAATTTAAGACATGTAGGGTCATTTCCTGAAAAACAGTTCAACAAATTGGAAAGGCACCTAGGTGGAATATGCCATCAATATACTCTTATGCTTCAGCTTAACTAAGAATATTCCTCAGGTAGCTCCTACGATACCTTCTCCCTACCCCACTAATTATATATCTCCTCATTTGCTGCAGTTATAAATGGCAAGGAACGGATTATTAACTTCTTGCCACCCCTCTTAAGCTTTTTATGATCTCATTTGCATCTATTTTTCTTTTTTCTACTTCAAATAATGTCATTAATATTCCATGCTGGCCCATGCTGCATTCAAACTTTTATCTTGTAGCAGCAGATGAAACCTAAAAGATAGTGATCCGTCCAAATTTATCATTGTCTTGGACCACCTAAAACTCCATTGTAACAAATAGTACAAGTAAACCCCTACTTGACACCTAATCATCCTTCACATTTCATGATCCATCAAAAGTTAAATTTAGAACTCAATTATGGAAACTAAAACGCAAGTTGGGATAATCAGCAGTAAAATAAACAATTCCTTCGGAGTTTAAGGTGGTCACGAGTAAATAGTAAATATCACCTAATGCCAGCGATTACAGGATTAATGCCGTAAATCAAAAGGTTAAAAATGAATTCAATTCAAAAGAAATACTAAGAATCTGGGCCGAGTAGAGCACAAAATAGAGGATTCATATAGTCGATCTCAATTATTAATTCATTGACATACTAACATATGTATACAGTAATTTAGAAGAAAAAACAAATTAACCTGGAAGCGAATAATAAATTCCTCCTCTTTATCGACGTAGAAATCGTTGAATTTGTCGAGTTCCTCATTGAGAATTCTGACGAACCAGTCCTGCAAGTGCGGCGGAGGCGGAGGCGGAGGAGGAAGAGGAAGAGGAGGGGGATTGTCGCCGCCGTCGGGAAGATTATCGCCGGTAGCAGGGGTAGAACGGAGGTGATGCTTGAGAAGCTTCTTCAAGGGCTTGTAGCACAAATACTTGTCCCTCCATTCGGGTAGGGTTTCTTCTAAATGCGTTGTAAATTCTTTCCCGAATTTCATAACAAGATTGATCACCCAGTTTTATTTTTTCTCAAACACAAAACAATCAATTTCACTTAGTTGGAATTAAACAACTGATCGAATACTTTTATTGGGAATAATCTGATGTGATCATGTGATGAAAGAACAAAAGACGTTACGAATATTTTATTGAAAATACAAAAGGAAGAGTAGTAGTGGTAAACGCAGTGATTATATTTTTTGGTTTTTTTTCATTTGCTTTTTGGATTTTAAGAATATAATCCAATAAAGATAACTATGAATGATACCCAGATGCGAAAAACAGTAAAAAAAAAATTGTTTATTCCTTAGGCAAGTTGCAGGCATGCAATGGAGTTTTTTTAGCAAACTCAAATTAGTGTTCGAAAATTAAAAAAGAAGCATCTGAGTATTCAAAAGGAAACCAAAAGGCAGAAAATGGCAGATGCTTTGTGTGTTGGAAAGTCAACTTGGAAAATTCGTTCTGGCTTTTTATGTGCATGAAAGAATATTCATTGTATTCAAATGGAGATTCAATTCAAGAACTGTCCTGGCAGTTTAGCTGTGTTTTTGTCCTCTCAAACGGGGCAACCCACGTTTCTATTTTCGCTACATCATTTATCACATTTGTCATGTCACACCAATTCACGAGTGTCAAAAAAATTGCTGGAGTAAAATTATTTCTAACGAAAATAACGTATAGGTCATAATCTAATTAGTAGTACAAAGTTTGTTCAATCAAAATGGTTTGAACAGTGAGTCATAATCTAACTCACCTAACTTTTAAAACATAAATTACTTTTCTTATCTTTCCTAACTTATGTAAGTACACTATTGTGTAGCTCCATAATTGAACAGACGCCTTAAGACGCTGATATGGACTGTATATTTAAATTTTCTTACAATGGTTTAATTTGGAGAAGTAGTTTTAATTCAAGCGGACACAATCCTTAGATGAGTTGACTTCAAGTTTTGAAATACCTACTCTAGTCCTTGAATAAATTTGGGTCAACGAACTCGTTAAGCTTTGATGGTTTACTTTAATTTGAGGCCGGCTTTACCTGGGGAGGTTTGAATTGTGGGCAACCACATATGTTAATTATTATCTTTCTTTTATCTAAAATTCTTGAGCTTGTTTAGATTCCTGACCCGTAGATCTTTCGGATTTAGAAACAAATTGACCTTTGCTTCATTAACTTATAACCAAAAAAAAATGTGCAAAGGGAACACTTAGCGCCTGGCATCTTCTTTCATAATTTCGTGTATAAACCACCTAGCATCAAACACTTCTTCGAATTTCAGCAAGCTTCAACTTCCAACATCCAAGCGGCAAGCAGGTATGGTCTAAAATTTTCAAAGCTAGGCTGTATAGAGACCTTCATAATTTGATCATTTGAGAAATTAATTCCAAAAATCAGCTTAATGGTTTTCTCATGTTGCTAAGACAAGTACCTAAACATGTGTTTTCATAATGACTGAAGCCAACTTTGGTTGGTTAAATCAGATCGGTTTATCGATGGTTGTCAAATATGATCGTTTTCCTCCTTGCTAGTACTACAGCAAACTCTGGAGAATCAACAACCCGAATGACACGAATAAAAGACAATAATAGAACACATCAAATGGATTGATCACCTGTTTGATGATCCTTTCATTACACTTTCAGGATTGTCCGAATAACTCAACAATAAGAGATGACACAGAAGGTCAAAGAATAAAAGCAGAGGAGTAGAAGAAAGCAAAAGAAAAACAAACTGCGTTGCAGGAAAGACAGCCTATATTGAGTCCAAAGCCTGAAGAATATCAGCTTTCAAGTCATCAAAATCTTCCACACCAAAGCTGAACCTAACCAAATTGTCCATGATGCCATACTTGCCTCTTTCTGACTGGCTAAGATCCCTGTTTTTCATGTGAAAGAACATGTTATAAAATTTTATGAAAGTCTCATATTGAAGGACTGTTTATTGTAATATAACTACTCTGTTTTGGTTCTACTTTAGTTTGCTTTCCCCTCGAATACTACATGCAGGTAAGATAAAACACCCTAATTACCACATGATGAACCTTTAGGTATATCAATTCTTGAATGTCACTAATTAAAAAGTCCCACTAAACATATTCAAGAACAGTACCAGGAAAGGGAAAATGCAACACAGACAACCACATAATAAAATATCAACATACCAGTAAGACATTATTGCTGGTTGGTCCACAATGCTCTCACAACCTCCAAATGATGGAGCAATATACGGAATTTTTAGAGCATCCACAAATTTTGCGGTAGTCAGCAGGTCTCCGTCAACCTAATTATTAATAGACTTATCATGAACAATCCAGAATACAGGACTTGAGAAGAACTAGTTGCCATCTAAAGGTAATAGATTAGTAGGATACAGACCTCAAAACTGACCACACCACCAAAACCTGTCATTTGTTTCTTTGCAATGTGATGTTCTGGATGACTTTGCAGGCCTGGATAATAGACGTGTCTCACCTGCAATTCATTTTCCTTAGATATGAGTATATGACAGGAGTTGCAACAGCAAAACAGATCATAATGAGATAGAAAATTCAAGGCTACTGAATTCTATTTTGACTACAAGAAGAAAAGCAAGAAGCATAGTGTATCATTGTTTCTGTAATCCAAAAAACCAGCAAACTGTACAGTAGATATGCATTACCAGATGTCTTAAGGATGGATGATGAATATAATAAAAATAAAAGATACACAATTGTAGCCAAGCAGAAATCTGAGAATAGTATAGGAGCAGGAAGGGAGAGGTTCAATGACCAACCACTGACCAGCACTATCTGTATGCTTTTTTATCTTCCCGTTTTCTTTCGCGTATCAACTTTTTTGTTTATGACTGTGGTGTTCGGACCAGCTTACGTACATGTCGACTATTCCACTGGGTGCATATCGATTTTTTTTCCATAGGGAAAGGATAATAAATCTTCCTAAAGTTGCAAAAATGGATGCAACATTTTAATTTTATTTATCAAAGAATCAAAAGAATTATAGTGACATCTTTCTGACCCAACAAGGACGCAACATCTTTATCCATACTAACCAAAGAATTAAAGAAAAACACACTATAGTTACATCTTTCTGACGTCAGAAGCACATTCTCAAGGTGCATAAGAAGTGTCAAAAAGAACTGTCCAGCTTATATGGCCTAGAAAAAACTAATCATTACAAGGGAGAAAACAAGAGACTGGCCTTGTTGCTTCCATGTCTTGATTATTTTCCACGTGCTTTAATGTCTAAACCAGTAAGAAATTACCAATATCTAGACCGTGCTGCAGGTAATAGGCTAACCATAAGCCTTTTCAATTTTAACACGGTCAGCAGAACCTCTTCATTTCTCTAGTAAATACAGAAACTCCATAAAATTAGTTTGTACTGCTTTGCCTCAGATGTGATTCGTAATCATGCCAGTAAAAGTTATTGCAAGCTGAAACTACCTTGGGATGAGCCTCTAAAATCTCGGCCATCCTCAATGCAGTTGAGTTTTGTTGCTGTACACGAAGATGCAGCGTCTTCATGCCTCGGATGATTAGATATGCGGCATTCTGATACATGCAAGGATTAAATTAGATTTGACAAAATACAAGCTCAAACTACAAAACAATGTCTCCATGTACTTTAATCAGCCCAAATTCCATGATTTTTCAAGAGTACATCTTATTTTTAAAAGAAAAAATATTCACTTCACCAAATTTGAGCTATCATAAAGCATAGAGCTCGAGAACACATAGTCAAGCAAAACTTCAAAGACAACTAACCGGATTGAGAGCACCACCCAGGATGTGATGCAGGTTACGTATTACTGAAACTAACTTTACAGGACCACTAATGCAACCTGCGAGAACCTGCATAAATACAATAGCCTGTCAGTTCGATTTCTTTTAGTAGGAGCATAATTGTTTGAATTGCCAAAACACCAGTTATGGTTACCATACATCATTATGCCCACCAAGGAATTTTGTTGCAGAGTGCAGAACGAGGTCAGCCCCAAGGGCAAGGGCCTTTTGATTAAGAGGAGTTGCAAACGTCCCATCTATGCAAACCAAGGCTCCTTTTTCATGACAAAGCTTTGAAACCAGCTCAATGTCTACACATCTTAGGAATGGATTTGTTGGAGACTCGGTAAAGAAAAGATTCACCTGCATGGAACAAAGTTGTGAGTTGAGTCATCTCTTCATTATTCTGTCATTATAAGTTCAATACATTATAGACTAACAGTAGCAAACTGACTTTCTTCTGATTTAGAGCCAACTCCAGAGCTCCGACATCGGCTGGGTCAATGACGGTGGCCTGTGAAATGGATAAACGAATGAAAAGTTATAACCACTAAGAAAACACCTTGGTATCATTTTATTTTAATAAACAAGAAAAGCTCTAGCCAGAAGAAATTATCACTGAGTGTTATCTCCATCAAAATCAAAATTCATTAATAGTATTCACTTTGATTAATAGAGCAAAACAATAGAAGACTTGCGGATCCCATTTTCTTAATATGTCAAGAAATCCCGTAATATCTGTAGATATGCAAACTAGAAAGCTCAGCTATCTGAAAAACTAGGATTAGTGCAGTTACCGTAATCCCCATTTTAGGAAGTATAGTTTCAATAAAGATCCGGGTCTTCCTATAGCAGTCTGTGGTTGTAACAATATGGCCTCCAGCAGGAACCAACGCCAACAACATTACAGTACTGGCGCACATTCCAGATGCCATTAACAAGGTTGATTCAGCACCTTCCAGTGCGCTGTTGCAAAAACAAAAAACACATTATCTCTTAAGTACGTACGACAAATCACAAGTGGAGAAACAAAAAAAAATATACAGAAACATCAAAACCAAAAAACCAAACTCGCCTTATCTTCTCCTCTAAAACAACAGTAGTTGGGTTCCCATAGCGCCCATATTCAAAACTTGCACGTCTTTTCTCCTACCAAGTTATAACAGACAAATCAGAAACAACAATATAGATAAACCTAAAAGATGTACTTTGCATGCTCTTTCAAATTCAGACAAACTATACAAGCATTATGTGATAATTCATCGAGACAACGGAGGGGCAAATCACCTCGCTTCCCATAATATTATTATGTATTAGCCTTTCAGTTAGGATCTTCAGTAAAACAAACTGAGCAAATCTACATTGTAGTTCATACACCATAAGAAAGTACTTACTCAATGGCCAGATGCAAATGTAACAATAGCAAATACCTTAAAATCAATGAGCTCAGAAGTCTTGTTGAAGAAATAAGCAGATGTGTTAACTACTGGGGTAGTAATTGCATCCGTAACAATCCCGCGTCCCAACCTTTCACCTGAAAGAAAAACAAATGAGGCCTCGGAATTCACTGAGCAACATATAAACATTCATAATCAAAATTTAGAAAATTATAGCTAAAGGTGGCAGGTTCGGAAAGATACCGGCATGAATAGCGACACTCCCATCAGAATTCAAAAACGAAGCGTATTTCACACTTGGCAAACTGTCAAACTGTACATTTTGATCATTACAAGTCTCAATTTCCACCAGCGCCACGTCCTCATTAACTACCGTGGTATCAAAAGGAGCAATGGAAGCGGCGGCGGCATCGACGGCCTTAGCCACCGGAGTGAAATCAGGAGATGAGTTATTGTTAGACCACGAAGCCGCCACAACTTGAGCCACACCGATGTTGCTGCAGTTCCTCCGAGCCTTAATGCTCAACTGCCTAACAAAGTTCGGAGGAAACCTATAAATAAGAGAAGACAGACCGTGAATGGACGATCCGTAACTCAAAATGCTGGCCTTGCCGGAGTTAGGAATGTCATGGCGGGGAATACCGCCAGAGAATTCGGCATCCGAACGGCATTCAAAGGATGGAAAAGCCCTAGCACAGCTTGAGACCGCCATAGGGTTTCGATGATGTGACGGCGAAGGCCTGCCTTCTCTAAGGGGAAAAAAAAATGAAAATGAAACGGAGAAGACGGAAATTTTAGTTCAAAGAATTTGCGTCCTCTGAACTTATGATAAAAGGAATCTGTGAACACGCGGTAGATTTGTCGTCTTCTACAAGCTGGCCCACAACTTTAGATTTTGAACCATGGTTAATGTTTACCTCTGGTTGGATTCTTGTGGTTAACAGAAGTTCGGATTTGTTGCCTACGTGTATAGATAGACTGATGCCAAACTCTGAGCTTGGTCCCAATGTGGGGAGCAATTAGGTATTGTACTGTGTGCTTCTGGTACTTGTACTTCTGTTAGCATTCAACTTAAGGTCTTTTCTTTTCTTTTCTTTTAGTGTTACTATTCAACTTTTGAAGAAAAAATGAAGAATTCTTCAATTGTGATTAAGATGCAACGGTATTAATCACGGATCACACGTTCAAACCGTAAAATCAGTAACTAATGTTTGCATTATGATATTTATCGTCACTCTTTTTAGGTTGCAGTCCTTACTCCGACCCTGCGACTGCCCTATTGCTATTAAGATGCGTAAGAAATTAACAGGAGAGATTATTGAGATCACATCATTCTGAATTTTCGTTCGGTATTTAAATTAGCAAGAGAAAGAAGTTGCTAGAAGTTCAATAAAATATACACTTATCAATCAGTGGGCGAGAGGCTGGACCCCTTTTATGTTCTACTTTAAAGAAAAATCACAATATATACAACAAGTTGAAGCCTACCCTGAGTAGATAGTGGCAACTAGCTGATCCATGTATTGCTACTTCGTTCTGTCCAGTTTGTAGCCAATTATATTGCCACTTTGTTCTGTCTCATTAAAGACTATGACTATTGCTATCAGTATCACTAATGCTGTTTCACTTCTTGCTTTCTTCTTTGGGCATTTCCGAATTCTTAAAGTGGTTGGTGGAGAAAATGGAAAGAAAAAGGCCCGGCCTAAATGAACTCAATGATACCTGCATTGAGGGGCCGTAGGGTACATGCGATAAGGATAATAATATCGGAATAAGATTTGGGATTAACTTTCTCTCATGTTTAATTTTGGGCATTAGTTAATATCGGAATAACTTTTATACTAAAATGATGAGATTAATTATTTCATATAGAAGGTGGGATAACTAATCTCATGCGATATATCACCATGGTACCAAACTAACCCCTTAGATAAAGGCAAGAAAAGAAAAAAAGAATTGTTTAAAAATGCTTGGTATACAACATATAACCAAATAGCCTTTCTATAAGTTATAAACAACACCTTGTCCTATTAAGGGGTCATTTGGTTTGAATATAAATTACGTTGGGATAAGTTATGCTGGGTATGTTATGATGGGATTGTTTTTTTATCCATTATTTGTCATGTTGTATTAAAAATGATATTGTTAAGTTATTTCGGCGTTAATTACTTCATCCCCTAAAAGGTATAAGTTATCCCGGTGTTAATTTAAATTCCGAGATAACTTATTTCAGATTTACTAACCAAACAAAGTATTTCTGTACTATTTGTACTTATACCTCGTACCAAATGACCCCTAAGATTGCTTTTTCCCCTTGAAATTAGTATTTCTTATCTGCACTTCACTTATATATGTAGACAAATTGATACCAACTTGAACCTTTGATAACATGCGAATGATGTGCGCATCAAAGGTGAGCGCTTAATTAATCGGTGAACTTCATTTAACACATTACATGGCTAATAAATAACTTTATTGAACACATAATTTGGCAAAATAAATAACGGATGGATTGAATTCCTTGTCTTCTTAATATCTTGTTTGAACTTGGATGAATCCAATCTATCAAATGGATCAACAGGCATGGGGAGAAAATGTATAAGTTTTCCCGCGTGCTTTATTTGGGCTTTGCCATTTAAGTTGTTTTTTTAATTATTGGTGAACTTCAGACAAAAGCGCTACTCTTTTGGATTTGTTAGATTTGTTATTATTTTGACAAATTTGTGTCGGAGTTTGTTCTTTATAACATTTTTAAACTTGTGTTATAAATTTGAGCTCGTTTGATATAGATTTGGTCGTTGAATCGTATGTTGGATTATAAAAATTCGAAACATAAGTTTATATATTTTAATTTAAAAAATAGACATTTATAACCTGTTTGGCCAAGCTTTTTGGGGGGCCAAAAATATCTTTTTTGTCTAAAAGTGTTTTTTTCAAAAATTGAGGTGTTTGACCAAGCTTTTAAAAGGAAAGAAAGTGCTTTTGAGGATAAGGTACAAGCAATTTTGGAGAAGAAGAAAAAAATAGTTTCCCTCCACTTTTTTGAGAAACACTTTTGAGAAAAATACACTTAGAAGCAGTTTTTAAAAGCTTGGCCAAACACTAATTACTGTTCAAAAGTGCTTTTCAAATTAATTAGTCAAATACAAATTGTTTCTCACCAAAAGTACTTTTTTATAAAGTATTATTGAAAAAAATAATTTTCAAAATAAGCTAATTTTAGAAGCTTAGGCCAAATAGGCTACTAGACATAACTGCGTGAATCTAATATCATATTTGATGCTTTGAACATATTTTTCTGAACGTCATTTGATATAAAAATATATGGTATATGATATTCTTTTATCATTGTTGTTAATTACTTGATTAATTTGATAAGGTACTTGATTAAATTTTGAGACTTGTCATCGTGATGAAGATCATGATAATAAGAGTAAAGTTTCTTATAATTTAATCTAAATCTTGATCATAGGATTATTAATTTGGACATTAATAATCCGGTCAGATCAATATTTATGTGATCGTCTTTATGGGATAAAGATTAGTTGATCTCATTAACTAAATTACATAGATAGATGGTGCATATGGAGATATGATCATTGAACTGACTCATTGGATAATTCCTAATGGTTAGAATTACCATAAATTGTCAATAGGATATTCTATTGAAGAATGTGATGTAAAAATTTCGTTCGACCTGAGATCATCATAGTAATTGACAAGTTATTTATTGTTCTTTGGTACCAGACACCTATGGCCCTAGGGCGATAGTTAAAAGGATATTGGGTACGATTAAATACTTGTAGAATTAGTGATTGATCAAGATGGATGTCGACTCTTGGTAATGAGTTTAAGCCCCATGTTGTCATGAATTATAAACGACCAAATTAAGACATTGTCAAAGCGATTGGATGAAAGAAGAAAAGCGTTTCTTAGATCATTCTATGGTCGATTATATTTGACATGAACCCATAGTTGGCCGCCTATTAGGATTTGACAGTTGAACCATATCATAGGATGAACCATAACTACAAGGACAAAAGGAATTACTATATTATTCTTCTACTGGTTCTTGAGAGTAAATTGTATACTTCATGTTATCCGGTCGTTAAGGAGTGTTGCTAGATGCCACCCTTGATTAGTATATTGATGTGATCAATTTACTACGAGTTTAGTATTGAACCTATGGGGTCGCACACTAACTAGTGTTCTGATCTTTGCTAAAGGATTAATTAACTTATTATTTGATAATTAAATTAAGAAATTTAATTAGTCAAATAAATTTAGTTATTAGTCCAAATGAAATATTATTATATTATTTGTTAGCACTAAGAATATGATTAATATTGTGAATAAATTGAAGCTTTTTATTTGGAATAGAAAATTAAATTATCTCTTGGTTAAAATATGTTTGTGATATATATAATTACTATTTATTTGTATATATGGGATGTATATAATATATTAATGATGAAGACTTATTTAAAAAAAAAAAATCAATTTAGAATTGGATTGCCAATAAGTCCAAAGAGCGACGTGAGCTTGATTCAAACCCATTCAGAATGGGATTGGTATTCTTTTCTAATATAATACATTAATTGATACTTCAATTCCAATTGGAATTGGATTTGAAAATCGGCAGTCGTGATGCCAGTTAGATGGAATTTCGAATTTCCATATAAAATATTTCATGAAGTTTATTTTGGAATAAACTTTTACCCGAAGTAAATCATCATCTCAATCAAATAGGAAAAGGGTTTATAGGTGATGCTATATAAAGGGTGATGGAAGTAAATTTGCCAATTGATTCTTGAGAAGAAAAACACTTTGTGAAAGTGAATGTGCAATACAAAGTCAAGAGAGAAAATACAATTACAAGAAAAATGTTTCTTGTTCTTCTAACATTGAGTTGAAATTTTTGAGAAAAATTTCAGTACAATATTTTGTTCAATTTGTTCGCGGATTTCATTGATCAAAGAGTTGATAGCAAAGGGTCGGTCTCGGTGTGGATACGCATAGAGTCTTCGCACTATCGAAGAAAATTTTGAAACGAGACTCTCTTCAGCAGGTACGTCTTAAATTCGACTTTTGACATATAAATATATTTTAAGCACAAAAATTTTTGTCTAAAATTATTGTTATCTTCCATTGCATGTTACGAACATCTATACGCAATCCTTCATGAAAAGCACGCAAAAATGTTTGAACTTCAGCCATATGTGAAGTCAAGTTATGTATGTGATCTACAAATTTCTGATAAAGTTTATAATTTCAGAAAATGATTTTTACAACTTCAATCTTGTATATCTAAATTATATTTCGAAGTCAGGTAAACTTGCAAAAAAATATATACATTGGCTACAACTTAAGCAACGGTCCCAAAATCAGGTATTTGTGGACTTTGTCAGAATAAACATTATGTGTAAAAACAGTAAGGGATAGTTAATTTTCGGATTGACAATTGAAAAATAGTTAATGTTTGTAAAATCATTAAAAGATAGTTATTATTTTGCTGTAACACAAAAATTTTTATTCTAATATACTAGAGATTGGTATACTTGTGTATGAACTTTCAACATATTATGTTGAAACTCCAGCACACAGAAAGTTTCAGCATAATATACTAGAGATTGGAGCACGTGCGTATGAACTTTCAACATATTATGCTAGAACATGTAAAAATTTGAACTCCGGTATAATATGATGGAATTTTTTTTCGGAATTTTGAACATTATTTTTGTTCAGATTTACCTTTACATTAAAAGTGACTAAATTTTGATTATTTTTTAAATTGTGGCTATTTTTAATTATCACTTGTAAATCTTGATATGTTTCTTTGAATGAAATTTTTACATTCCTATACCATATAGGAAACCATATTACCTTCAATGTTTAAAGTATGATATAATTACATTTAATATACCTAATTACCAATTATATACCGTTTGAGTATTAACTCTACATTAAATGGTCTGTATATCCCTCCTAAATCAATGATACCGTATATTCCAGAGATTCCCCCACCCCACCCCACCCACATTTCTCTCTCCCAAACCCACACCCACACCCACGTATCACCCCCCCCTCCTCCCACGTTTCTTTCTTATTTTTTCCTTTGTTTAAACCAGAGGAACGTTTATTTCCCATTATTTTCTCTGCTGACCCCCATCATTAACGTCCTAATTCTAGTTTTTTCTTATACAAGCAGTTAAAATTGTAGTCAATTCTTCAAACTTAATACGCACATTTACCTTCAGTTTCAAATCTTATAAATAAAGAAGAACAAACCTTCAAAGAACAACCCTAAAAAGCAAGAGAAGCAGATATTCTATCGTTTGATCTGGGTGTATTATCACCACATTCACAGAAAAAGAATTGAAAAGTTGCTCATGCAAGTGAAGATAAGAGACATAGTCTTTCTCTGCGTCCCAATTCCCATTTCAATTGTAGCATAATTGAGATTTTCGACATAATTGCGTTTTTTGCAGAAGATTTGTAGAAGTTTTAGTCATTTTTGATTTGTGAAAATAAAAAATAAAGCATCTACAATCAGAATACAAATAATATACAATTTATCTACAAAATATCTACAAACTGGGTACATTGTATTTTAATATCTTAATTCCTATTTCAATTGTAGCATAATTGTGATTTTCGACATAATTGTATTTTCTGCAGAAGATTTGTAGAAGTTTTACTCATTTTTGATTTGTGAAAACAGAAAACAAAGCATCTACAATTAGAATACAAATAATCTACAGTTTATCTACAAAATATCTACAAACTGGGTACATTGAATTGTAATATCCCAATTCTCATTCAATTGTAGCATAATTAGAATTTTCGAAATAATTGTGTTTTTTTGCAGAAGATTTGTAGAAGTTTAGTTGTTTTTGATTTGTGAAAACAGAAAACAAATCATCTACAATCAGAATGCAAATAATTTATAATTTATCTATAAACTGGGTATATTGAATTTTAATATCCCAATTCCCATTCAATTATAGCTTAATTGGGATTTTTGACATAATTGTATTTTTTGCAGAAGATTTATAGAAGTTTTAATCGTTTTTGATTTGTGAAATAATAAGAAAATGTCGAAATAGAGTATATCGCAAAAACAAAGTCGTACAATTTGAATAGAAAGAGATGAAAATTAATACATCGTGATTTGCGTTTGAAAATATCTGAAAGAATCTTTGATTCCCCAATATTAGCGCGCCTAAATAAGGAATTCTACTGCTACAATGATTCCTTATTTAATGAAATATCTGGAAGAATATTTACTTCCCTAATTTTAGCGCGCCTAAATAGGAAGACTACACCTACTAAGATTCTGTATTTAATAAATTGTATTTTTTTTGTAGAAAAACTATTAATAGGGCGGGTAATTTTCAAACCATGAATATATTTGGTAATATAATTTTCGATATGGTATAGGAACGAAAATTTCCCTTATGTTAATTGATCATTCAGGCCCATTAGCTTTTACGGTAATGGAATTGGCCCATCAGGCCCAACAAAAGAACTCTGTAGTCGATAAATAGCGAGAAGGGTTGAAGAAGTACATAGAAATTAGGGTTGGTGTACTCAGAGGAGCTGCAGCGTTCAGAGGAGGAGGATGGGTTCTTGAGTTAATTCTTTGACTCTTTTTATCTGAATTTGATTATTCATACTTATTTAGAAAACTGCATCTGGAAATAGGATCTGTGGCAGCAGAAGCATATGCCCAGACGCCTAATATATAAAAAGTGCATATACTGAATTACAGGGCTCCGCTTTGCAGCTAGGAATAATCTCATGTCTATGCTGCCTGTATTGCCCTTACATTTCTAATGTCTTTCTGCGAATTTCTAACTCCATTTCTGCTTTTGAACTTTCAGTTCTGAGTCTTTACTAGGACTCTTCTATGTCTATTTTTCTTCCTTTGGTCCTAAAATAATGATAAAATTATTGATTAATACGCCCATATTTGAGCCACCAAAAAAGAATGCCATTTAACGTGACTTCTGTATTCATCGTTCATCGAGTAAAACTCTTTTTCCTTACTTTATTTTATTTTTAGACTGTTAAAATACCATTGATTTGATCCAGATTCCTCTTGTTCTAATGTCTCCCATATAGTTTAAATATGTATAGGTTACGTTATGAATTTATTAATAATGTATTAGTTTTCTTCAATATTTAACTAGTGAAATATGTATATCATTTGAGATTTTAAATTTGAATAATTTCTTGTCTTTTATATGCAACATTAAAAAAGAAAAAATAACTGATTTTTGAATAATTTTTATCTTATAACGGTCAAAAAATATTCAAACTGTCATGTTGTTATAAGTGTATAACTTTCATTCAATATGAAAGCCAAAAAATATCGAAACGAGGTTGTTATAGAGAGGGCTGTAAATACTTTTAGGTTCTTTATTTTAAGGATAACTTGAAAAAATAGGAGTTAATTCTTTGATATCTGAAAAAATTAAATATTATGAATTATAAAAAAAAAATTAATTAAAGTGAACAGGAGAATGTATTTTTAATAAGCCGGTTATTGTTTAACCTATGTGCAGACTTTCAAAAATGTTTGGTTTGGTAAAGTTGTTGTACGGACATGACTTGGTTGGGATTTGAAAGAAGAATATTTGAAGTTGTAAAAAGATATTAGGGAGGTCAGAGGTGTATGTAGTCATGAAAACAAATACTTTCAAGTTTGAAGTTGTAATAATATGCCAATTTTAATAAACGAATACTTATTTGAAATAATATTATTTCAAATCGTTGAGACAAAATTTATGGAAGTCACATTCATTTAATGGTTAAATTGTTTGACAAAGCTTATTCATTAGGCTGATAGGATGGACTTATAAAACTTGAAGGAATCATTTAAATTTTTTTTTAATTCAGGTAGGATAATAGATCCGATCTCTCTTTTTTTTTTGGTTATAAATGAGAGATTTGCTTTTACAAAAAATAAATCTAATTTTTCTTTTTTTATTTCTAAATTCAACATTGTAATGGACATGAAGGCTCGTTCCCTCACTCTATTACTTCATACTTGTCATGGGTTGTGTAATTCTCTTTTCGAAATCACGTCACAAGTTTTCACATCTTGAGTAGTGTTCCTTGTATGTATTAACTTTTTCGCTTGGAACCTTAGAAAAACACGCATCCGCTACAATCTCTGATATTCGGGTGAGTACTTTGTGGTGAGCACTCTGTGCGCACATAATAAACCCCATTATGTAACCATTAATATAGATAATTTATTTATGCTATTATAAAATCAGGAACAATCATATTGATAGACTTTTTAAATCTCTAAAAATATATTTTAGATTAGATAAAATGATATTTAATTATTTTCCTAGTAATTTTAGGATAAACACTTGTTCTTTGACTGTGATTATTCAAGAAAGATCTGGAGGGCATTCCTAAGTTGGATAGGAGAAAACAGTCGAGTAGGGACCTGAGAAGAGGAGATTGAAAGGTTAACGTCAAAGAAGTGTAGCAGTAAAGTCCATGCAGAGGTCCTAGAATGGTTATTAGCTGCTACTGTTTATCATGTCTGGAATAAACACAATGCTCGACGATTTCAAGATTGACAACAAGATTGTGTTTCAAGGGTTAGAGAAATTGTCATTCAGTTGCATAGGAAAGGACAATTTAGAAGAAATTGGAAAAGATTACTAGATAGATTGAACTCATTTCCAACTCTAGTATAGAAATATAATGTAATTGATATCTAGAAGGAGGAGTAAATGTTAGTAGGATACAAAGTTTAGGACTAGTTCTAGAGTCAAAAAGAACTAGTGGATGTACATATTATACTCGGTTGAATAAAATTTTTATTGTTTGACCCAAAAAAAAAAAATTAGGATTTAAAAATCAATAAAAGCTTTGATTATTTACTTTTTTCTTATTTGAACTATAGGTGAGAATTGTAAAAGATTGCTTTCGATAGGAGGGGAAAAATAATTTTCACCTGCCCTAGCCTTCCATCACCTAATTTTAAGATACCATAAAATGATTTAAATTATTTTTACTTAATAACCTCGCGCCAAAACGACTCTACTTATTATCTAATCCTAACCTAATCAAACAACTACTAAATGCAACTAATGCTTGATAACTACGAGTACATAAATATCTTATTCGAAACACTAGTATTTTTTGCCTTTTGGTTAAAATAAAAATATATAAAAAAAAAATCTCTAGTAAAAAAAAGAAGATAAAAGATAAAGAGAAACTTGAACCCATGTTTTTTTAAAATTTTTACCAAAATGTACTTTTTAGCTAAAAAATTTCACTAGTGTAGAGTTTTTGATTGAGTATAAAGAATACACAAATGCATATGTTAGTTCTGATTTGAGCACTGATATTCAGGTGTAAGGAACTATATTAAACTAGTGTACTCGCTTTGCGCGTGTATCCAGCTGAGTATATAATTTTTTTAAAATTATATAAAGATTATTAAATAATATGTTTGCATTAAAAATATTTAAGTTCTTAAAATTTAATGATAAATGTTGGTTATGTGTAGTTGGCTTAATAAATAAGAAAATATGAATTATTATAACTTTTGGTGTCCCGCCAATGACAAAAGTTATCAGATTTTTTTTTTCTCTCTCTCTCCCTCCTTCTTTCTCTCTATCTCTATTATGATTTTTTCTTTGTCATTTGTTTCGATAGTTGAGTATTGTCTTAAAATATTATACAAAACAATCAATAAAGGAAAAACTATTATTTGAGTAGTTAATCAAAAGAGTTTAGAGATAAAATCGAATGAACTATAGTCATGTTATGCCCAAAAAAATTATGATCATATTATAGTAGTCAAATAAGAAAATGATTTAAATAAGATAAAATCTTGGTTGCTCTTAAAATCCTAAATATCAAGACTTGCGACATAAATCAAATAAGAAATAATTTAAAACGTAAAAAACTTAATGAATATTCAGTTATAAACCTTAATTATTTTTGTTTTCGCTTGCCAAATAGGAGTCAGGAAAAATTAAGACTGGTCTCGGAGTGGGACGTAAAATGCTCTTGGATTACGTGTGGAATCTTATATCGTGAAGCTTCCGCGTCAAGCGGCCCGGACTTATGCTTGTTATGCACCCAACGCCTTGCGCACAAGCTCGTTCAAAAGTTATTGGTCAATTATGTGTAATTATATTAACAATCACTCGGCTTGTCAAAAAGCTCTATTAATTAGTTGTAGTTCATAAGTTGAGATCGAACACCAATATCGCACCATGAAAATAAATTTGAGTGAACCTTTTATCCGAAAGTTCTTCATGTTTTAACTTTTGTTAGATTTTCTTTATTTAATTCTCTATAATTATCTCTCAAACTCTTAATTTTTTTACTTTATTTCGTTTGATAACAATAGTTTTGTATTTGTGGGCTATGAAACTTATTATTAATAATCAGTGTTAGTAATAACAATTTACAAATAACTATATTCATTTATATTTTTTTAGTAATAAATTAGAGTATTGAATTGTTTTTAATTTATTACTTCTAACATATTGTTGGAAGCACACAATGGTAAGTTACATATTATAATTATAAATTATTCCTCTAAGACTAAATGCAATTTTATCATTTTTGAATATGTAGCTTGGTTGCTTCTCAAAAAATGCCAATAAAGAAAACAATAGTTTTTCTATAAGAAGTATAATTGTTGCATTAAAAATTTATTTTTGTATTTACTTATTTCTCGCCCAAACTTACGTAAAAATGATATTTTATGTTTAATTCCATATTATCTACTAGAATAAAGTGTTGATTTTCTTTTTCAATTATTCTGTTTTGAAACATACATGTAGTAAAAGGCTTTTTAACTTTTCTATGTCCATTGAATTGAAAGTCATAAATACACGTGATGTAATCCTTTAACTTCTAAGCATTTATTAAATTTTTGATGTTATATTATTTAAATTAAAAAAAAAAGATAAGGTATGATATTTGAATTCCTAAATATTAGGACTTTATAGGTAGTTCAAATAAGGAATGATTATTATAATAAAATTTTAGTTGATTTAAAAGTCTTAAATATTAGAAAAGTAACCTAAATTACAATTTTATTCCATATGAAATTCATTTTTAAGAGGTAAAAAAGACGAACGACATTTTGTTAAGGGTCTTCATGCTTTTAATATAATATAGATTATTAAAATATCCGGCTAATATTTACTATTTTACTTATACAGGTTAAAATAGACTACAGCATAAAAATTTGTGTTTATAAAAATAATTTCACATAATTTTTTTATTTTTGAAGTGGGTGAATTTATTTTTAATGAATATGTAAGTCGCATTTACTTTGGCTGATTTGTAAATGAATCTACCCATCTTTTGGACTACCAGGTCATCTCTTTCCCGATCTATAACCTTAACTGCCCCCTTTGATGGTGTTCGCCATTAACGGCGGCTTCGCATTGCTCTCACTCTTTGTGCGAGATTATCTATACTTTGAACCTCAACCTCATTCCAGGCTTTGATGTATCGTCTTTGTCCGAGAAAAGATCATCAGCTATGGCGCTGGCTTCTATCAATTTCAAGCCTCTATATTTGCATTTTTCGTTAATTTTCTGGTTCCATTAGGACAGAATACTTTCGCAAAACCTAAAGAAGTTGTATTTCTTCGTACTAGTGTTAGACATATTATAAGACAAAATTACATCATATATCACTTGGGCCACACAACCCATCTGAAAATAGCCCACGTTTGAGGCCAGAGACGAATTTAGGGGAGCGGAAGAGGGTTCACCCTTCGTCGAAAAATTAACTGTATATATAAGGCAAAATCTATCTTTTACTTCTATGTATTAAGTTTTGAACCTCTTTAACACAATTCAGAAGTGTAGTTTAGTGGTCAAGGGGGTTCAAAATCATCATAAGGTCACATGTTTAATTCTCACTAGCTACAAAAAATATTTTTTGAACCCCCTTCATGAAAATACTGCCTCCGCCACTGTTTGAGGCCCTTTCCTGGTTTAGCCCATGTTGTATATGTTTTGAAATTTTCTTTTCATCCGGTAGCCCACAAATATAATAACCGTTGTTTTAGTTTTTCTTTTTAAATTTTTTTTTCTCTCTCTCTCTCACTCTGTTCTTCTCACGCATTTAGCACAGACGTACGAAGGCAAAACCGTCCTCCATTGCTGCGTTTATTGTGATTTTCCGAGCTTTACTCTTGTTTTCAGGTAATTTTCGTTTCATTTTTATGCTTTTACCACTGTTTTGCTTTTAATTTTTGTTTTAGTTTTAGTTTTTTTGGCTTTTCTGATTTTGATTTTTTTTACACTGTTGTTGTGTTTCCCATTCGATTTTGTGTTCCTTCTATCGTCGTTCTGGGCCTTAACTTGTTGCATGCTTTATTATTTCGAATTAGGGTAGAATTTATTTTTTAAGTTTTGTTACAATTTTGAAAATTTGGCCTCTGCTTTGTGTTCATGGCCTTTATTTTTTGTTTGGTTTTTGTGTTTTCTATCATTTGTCTTCACTTTTGTGAAAGCTTTTTTTGTTTTATTGTAGAAAATGCGTTCAAAAATTCCTGCTAAAAGTCGTATGAATGTTGCTGGAAAAGGTGTTAAAATTGATTTTGCGAAAACATCGAGTGACTTGCCCTCAACACCTGATTCTGAAGCGAATGGGCATGTCCAGGCCCCCGATGATGATGATTTTAAGTCTCATTCTACAAAAAAGTCGCAACAAGTGAGCAGTCGAATGACTCGTTCGCAAACAAAGAATACTCCTACTCCAGTTAGCCTTGTTAGAATAAGCAGTAAGAAATCTAAAGAAAAGCTTAAATTTGATTTGGCTGCTGAAGATTATGTAGGACCCAGCGCTAAACTGATAAAGAGAAAGATCCGGGACGTTAATCATAAAAAGAGAAATATCAAGGATGTTAAGCATAAAAAGAGCAAGATCGAGGGTGAGAGTGCTCTTCACTGCATATCCAAAGAACAAAGGATTGCTACTCGCCGCAAATTGAAGGAGAGAAAAGCTAAGCTGAAGGTATTCCCTGTGTTGCTATTACTTTTATAGATCCTTGTACAGTTTTATACGTAGTTATACAGTTTTTTATACATCTTTATACAAGTACTGCTACACTGATTTATTCATGTTTATACAATATTTTACTATAGTTTGTGTTCCTGATTTCATTTTTGTTATTTTTTCATATGCAAGGTTGGAGACTTATATATACAACCATATGATCATTTTCACAACAAGATTAGTTCTCATACTGAGACTGATATTGTCAGCATTTTGAAGTAATGTTTGACTGACACGCAACTTCAAATATTCCGTGCTAGCTGTTTTGGCTACTTCTTGGACCTGCTTCAATTTAAAATTTAAAATCAACTTATTCATTGTATATTATTAAGGGAAGTCGTCCCAGGGCGGGAAAGGGAGTTGTAAGTTAAAGTTAATGGTTGTTTGTTGCGGTTTGGCATTGGTGAGTTTGCTGTTATTACCGGTTTGAACTGTCTTGAAGAAGACGCCACTATCTATGACAAACCAGATGCCAATAGGTTGCTAAAAGAGTATTTTCCAGGAGATGGAAAAGGGGCAATAATGAGGGGGCAGCTTCCTGATCGCTTCAAGAAAAAGGACTGAAAGTCGGACGAAAATGCGTTCAAGATGGCCTTGATGGTGTTTGTCCATCATTTCTTATTCCCAGATGCCAATAATCATGGTATCAACAAAGATGATTTTGATATCATTGAAAGTGATCAATATGAGAGTTATGCTTGGGGGAAGAAGTCATTTCAAGATATTTTAAAGACAATGAGGGACATACAGTGTGATTATTTGACAATGTATAGGCTTGGAGGTTTGCCACTTGCGTTACAAATATGATTTTTTGAGTGTTGCTCTATGGTTGACAAGTATCTAGTTGTTCGCGTTGACACAAATATGCCACGCATTCTTAATTGGAAAGTCACTGGAACTCCATCATATGCGGATTTGACTGGCGGGGTGATCATGTCTAGTATTGACAAGGTAAACATTTTGTGCCTAATACTTCTTCGTATATGATTTAAGTTTTTTGTAAGTATGTATAATTATGAATATGTCACACTTTTCTTTTTTCTACTATTGTAATCCAGTTTTTCTTATTGTAGTTGAACTATATGAACATTTCCCCTACTCGTGAAGAGATGTCAATGCTGAACATCGCCACACTTTTTGAAGTTAATGCCGATGATGTTGCATCAGGGGATGTGTCTGCCTTTCACACTGCATCTCCACCTTGTCCTCAGAATATGGAGCAATAGTCTAAACAACCTTATCCTCAGAATACAGAGCAACATTTTAAACAACCTTATCCTCATAATACAGATCATCAGCCTAAACCGAGTTATGATCCTTTGACGCGCATTGATCTGTTGAATGCTGAAGTTGAGTAATGATGTTGGAAAGGTACTGCATGTTTAGCTTTTCTGCAGTTTATCAGTATTGTATATACATGATTTTTTGGTTATAAACATGGTTGTTGATTTACTTCTTTTGTTTTTGTTGTTTTTTTTGTTGTAGTTGACTGATACATTTACGACACTCAACAGTTATGTAGTTTCTTCCTTTGAACAAGTGTTCAGTTTTCTGAATATGAAGGAAACAAAGAAAACGAGGGAGGAGGTTCCTGATTCTAAGGTAATTTTACTGATAAAACCAAATCACTCAATAGCTATGCCTTCTCTGAATCATCGCTCAAAAAGTTATGCCTTCTCTTTCTATTATTTTTAATAGATTCGTCAGTGCGTGTCTGATGACAATACATCTGGTCTCGGCGAACATGATGGCTATCAATATGATGTTGTTCCTGATTTTGTCGAGCAAGTGAATCAAGATAACACGCTAGCTGACCAAACAGATTTAGGTGTTAAAGCAAACGAGGGAGTTACTGATGTTGTTGATCAATGTATTCTTCTGCATTTTATTTTATTTTATTTGTCTGATTTTTGTTTTCTTCATTTTGAAAGTTTTTTATTATTGTTTTCTTCAGGTGATGTCAAGGGTGATACATTTTGGGATGACATTGGTGATGAAGATTTAGCTGCACTACAGGTGTCGCAAATTGTGCTTCACAGACAACCTGTCATAGACGTAGAAGATGATTACATTTCTCCTCAACAGTCGATTCGACAGAAAATACCAGGAAAATATGTCAAATCTCTGTATTGCCAAATTTTGATTCAGGGGCATCAGGCTCGGCGCACAAGCTAATTTTTGATATCAAGCATCCTTTCACGATCGAAATTGATGATTTTGATCTCTTGTCGCCATTGGCCAAAGAGTTTTGCACGTTTGTTGATAATGTGATGGATACGAGGCGAAGGTAGTAATTTTCTTTAAGATTTCATGTTTTGCTTTTATACTTGTCATTGAGGGTAGTTCCGATTACTTTTTGTTTTGATTTGAAGTGCCAAAAATATTTATACCAATGAAGTAAATAAGCTTGCTGAACTTTTATTTTTGGCTCGTGTCATGTGGACACGAAGGATTGGTTCCACTCATTTGCGTATTGTGGTCGACCTTTAATTGACACGGTATTTATTAACTTTCTGTTCTAATGCCTTATTTTATTTGTTGCGTATCTTTATTGTTTGAGATCCCCATAGTGTATACATAACTTTGTATAATCAAATGCAATATTTTTGTATAATGATGGTATAAGATTGTATAAGATTGTATAATCTTGTATAGCTCTGTATTATAGTGTATAAATTTGTATATTTAAAAAATCTGCATCATATATTTTTTTTTGTAGTACTTTGAATCATTTAGTAGTGATGGTTCTTTTTCTTTAATTTTTCTTGTATCGGCATTTGGATGTGCTCTTTTATTATTTGAGGAAAAGGGGAAAATATGGGCCGAATATTGTCGTGCGGTTTACTACAACTGACTTTGCCTTTGGTAATAAAATCAACTCACTGTATAAATATTTGAAAGTGAAGAGATCCTTCAGTGATTCCCGAAGGACATGAAATAGAAGAGTATATTAGAGGGTATTATTATGATGCAAATGTACCGTGGCACACTGTTGACCATGTATTATTCCCTATTTATGTCAAACGCGGAAGAGCGAAATTGGAACACTGGGTATTGGGGTTGTTTACATGTATTGATAGATGCATAAACATCTATGATTCTAAACGTGGAGCAATTAATGATAGACTCTCTTTGGATGTTGCATTACCTTATGCAATTTTGATACCTTACTTCTTGAAGAGTTCTAACTTTTATGCCGAGAAGAAGGGCATTGATTGGAACAATGGTGCATATATCGATAAATCACATTCTGATGCTTTGCAGATTAATCTGGTTAATATTGTGCCACAACAGATCAGATGGTAGGTTAATCTCAGTTGTTTTACTATTTTACTATTTGTGTACCTATTTACAGTAACATCCTTATAATCTGATTTTTTTAAAATACAGTGACTGTGATGCTTTTGTTGCTGGCTTTGCTGAGTATTTCATCCTGGGTAAGGAAATTCGAAAAGATAATTTTGATATTGAGACACTTTGCACCAGGTGGGGATCTTTGTTGTGGGATTATGAAAGGAAACAACAACAATCTGATGCAATTAGTGGTGATGAAATCACCGGGAGGCTTCTCAGAAAGAGGAAGAAGGGACGACCGAGAAAGTAGTTTTGTTTTTTTCATTTTAATGTAGTTTTGGTATGTATCAGGAGTTGTTTCCTAGTTTTGTCTAAATACTATTCTGCTACTTGTGAGATAACCTTAAAGGATATTACAGATGATTTTATTTTTGTGTAATTTGTGGTAGTCATTACAAATTGTGGTTGTTAATGAACTACATTTTAATGAATATTTCAATTGCTTTTTTCCTTTAACAAAGTATGCATTTTTAATTGTTGTTGCACTTTTGTCAATGTTGCAGGGTTTATACATATGTATACAATAATATACATAGTTATACAATTTTATACAAACTTATACTCTTATTTATACATATGTATACATATAACAACATTGATTGTTTGCAGTTCTGTTTTGCATTTGTACAATAGATCAATATGTTTAGCACAACTAAAAACAACAACACACTATTATTGGATAATCAAAACATGGATAATGAAACATATTTAACATACTTGCAACATATAGTGTAAATTGAAATTCTTTATTGACATTTGTAACTCAATTGCTTCTGAAACTTAACTGCTCAACATTTGTAACTCTATTATTTGTGAAACTTAACTACTCAACATGACAACATGTGTAATAGAAAGTGCTATGATTTCAACTATTTATTTTGGTCGATTCCTACATATTTTTCTATTGTGACCACTTTGTCCACACACAGAACATGAAAACGCCCTCTTAGACTTTTTCTCTGAAGCAGGTTTGAGTCTTTCCTTTCTTGGCCTTCCTGCATTTCTTCTCCCTTTAGGTGGTAGGACCATATTTTCCAACACCTCTGTTGGGATTAACCATAAACTCTCATCTGGTATTGGATTCACTGGAAATTCATAAGTTTTAAGGATTTTATCCTTCTTGTAGTAAAAAGAGCAATACTGACCAGGTTTCAGCTGTTGGTTCTTCAAAACCGCCCAAGCATGCGGACGTAGAAGTTCATCCATTTGAAATTTGCCACAACTGCATGTTCCCTCTTCAAGGCACATTGTATTTCGCCTTACCCCTTCAAGCACAATATATAACTGCTCCGTAGTAGTCCTCACCTGCAAATTTTTTTTTTAAAAAAAGAAGTTAAATCACATTATTCATTATTATAGAGAGTTATACATCCTTTTACCATCAGTAAAATGCAAGTCAACAGTTCCATATTTGATTTATTTTACCGTCATTTGCTTCGATGCAATCAGATTTTCCCGAAGGATTTTGTCGTACTTTTCGCCAAGTTCTGTAGATGTCTCCATTGCACTTTTTCGGTTTTTGTTATTCCACTGTTGTAACAAATTTGGCATATACTCCAGCAATCGTATTACTGGTAACTCTCTAGCATCTTTATTTGCTGCATAAATTGACTCTGCAATATTGGAAGTCATTACCATCGACCTTTTCACTTTGGAGTATGCCTAGACCACATTTCATAGCCAATTTCAGACAAGTAAGGCTGCACCCTCTGATCAATTTTGCACATCTCTATCATATGGTAGTCAAACTTCTCTATCGTGTAAGCTCTAGCCAAAGCGAAGAAGATATCCTTCAATTGTTTGTGATGTTTCTTGAATGTGCACTTTACATTCTGCCACAAGTGAAACATGCAAATACAATGTGGAACTTCTGGGTACACAACTTTTGTTGCATTGAAGATGCTTTCATTTCTATCTGAAACTATACACATCCCTTCTCTAACACCAAAAGTACCCTTTATCTGAACGAAGAACCACTCCCAAGATTTATTGTTCTCTGAATCTACAATTGCATATGCAAGTGGAAGGATTTTTCCTGTTTATACAAAACAGATATTAGGATTCAGTCAATTATACAAATATTATACACAGTTATACACGAATATAAAAATTTATATATACTGCAAATTTTATAAAAAAAGCAGTTGTGAAATCCTATACACATTTATACATGAAACTACAACATTATACAAACTGCAGAAACAAGGTAGGTGCAGCCAACTCACCAACTCCATCCCGTGTGCAGGTAGTCAATATTGTACCCTTATATGCTGATTTAAGGAAACTTCTGTCAACAACCATTATTGGTCTGCAATGCTCCCAACCCTTGATAGATGCATATATATAAATGTATGCATAAAGAAAGCATCCATCTTCTGATTTGTACAACTTTGTAACCGTTCCTGGATTTGTATGCTCCACCATATACAAATACCTCGGCAACTCCTTATATGAATCACTTGGATTCCCTCTTATCATTGTCATTGCTATCTCTTTAGCTCTCCATGCTTTTATGTAACTCACTTCAACCCCGTGTTGCTTTTGTATGTCCTCTATTATATCATTTGCGGTGTAAACTTTTTTTGGATTAACATACTTGTCCTTGACTATACTAGCAATTACACTCGAAGTAGTTTGACGTTGTGTTAAGTATCTTTCACCATAGCCGCATGTGTGATTATTATTGTAAATTCTCACCTTGATTATATTTGCTTTGTAAACGACAGAAGATTTGAAACTCCAAGCACAATTGTCATCCACACACATAAGGTGATACCTAGGATTAAAGATCATTTAACTTCTAAATACAATTTTATACAAAAACATAACTAGACATATATCAAATTTAATACCTTTATAAAAATATATACTACTTTATACATATATATATAACAGAATATACAACTATTGCCATACCTTGTTGCACTTGATCTCTTCACCTTGAATTGGAACTTCTCGCGTACAACCAAGTTCTTCATTACAGTGACAACTGTCTCTTTATCTTTATAAACTTGATCCTCCTCAACAAATTCGTTTAACACATTATCTATTATACCTGTATTTTCAATAAATTCGATATCAGGCATAATTTCAGTGCTATCAATTGTGGATACATCTGCCAATTGGAACTTGTAGCAACCAAACAACTGTAACTTGTTGCAACCAAACAACAAGAACTTGTAGCAACCAAACAACTGGAATTTGTAGCAACCAAACGATTGTCATAAATGTCTTTCAGAGCCACATACTATGGTATTCAGTCAAATTCAAGCTTTTCTTCTTTAATTCGATATACACCTTAATACTCGAATCGTTGTAAATCAGGATCGGTGGAAAACCATCCTTTGGGAGAAAGTTAATCTCTAACGCGTTTAACTCTGAATCGAGTCTAATCTGTTTCGAAATCGCTTCAACTAAATGTTGTAGTGGAATGTCGACTCGATTATTACACAATCGCTGACGAAATTGATAAACTTGTTATCTTCCCATTCACCGCTATGAAGAACGTAAACTGGAAAAAGCTCCATTGAACAAAAAGTTGAAACCAAAATTGCGAAAAAATCAAAATTGCGCTGATTGCAGCAAAAAATTTTACTTTTCGTGTTTGATTTGTTGTTAATTCGAGATGAAGAAGAATTTCTAAGTCTTTTGGAGTTGAATTTGTAGATTTGGGGAAGAAGAATGGAAAGAATCAGAGAAAATCTTGCTGAAGAATCCCAAAAAAACAGAAAAAACGCCCTTTTTTCAGATATGGGCCTGTTATTTTTGGGCTACTTAATTGTAAATTGAAATATGAGCTATAAATTTGAAAAGTAGGCAGCCTAGTTGTTTTAATATGAAATTTTCCCATATTATAATCCAAGTGTTTTTTTTCCTATCTTTTTTAGAGGTTTTAAACCACTAGAGCCTAGCCTCAAGCTGTTCCAGAAACAAAGCATTTTAATTCAGGCCAAGTGTTATAAAGTGCATTTCTAATGTAAGAGTCGCATTTCTGGAGTGAGTTTTAGCGCCCTCACAGAAACTATTCAAGCCAATTACATATTTTGGTCAAAATTTCCAAAACTTCTGTTGACTATCGACATACTATAGTCTATTTCATTGAACGGCCAAGATGTTTTTTGGCTACTTGTTGGAGTTAGCCTTCATATTCTACAACAGAATTTTGCCTCTGTGCATCATTCCAGCAAAGGTAAGTTTGTTCTTTTTGTTTCCTTAAGTTCAAATGATGATACTAGCTAGCTTCATCCTTGAAGGATTAATTACGTTGTTCAGATTTTTAGTTTTCTATTTGTCTTTTGTTGCACTGCTTTCTTAGTGATATAGGCCTGAATTAGAGCGGAATACATAGAGGTCTTGTATTGCCTATCCCAGCTATTTTGGGGTTGAAGCGTAGTTAATGGATTGACATCTATTACTTCACTACTCATTATCTTATGTTGTATGACCAATATCAGACCATCGACTCGACGATCTAATGTTGTATGACAAATGTCAGTCAATCAACTCGACGATCTAATGTTGTATGACAAATATCAGAGCATAGACATATATGAAATCAGAACATTGAATTTGTTATGCTGACTCTTCAGTATTCTGCTTTTATAGGTGCAATCCTTCAAATGGATCAACCGACTGGGAAAAAATTGGTAAACATTATGTTAGTTGATCATTCAGGCCCATTATCTTTTTTGGTAAATGGAATTAGCCTTGTGACTCAACAAGAATAGTCGATAAATAGGGCGAAAGGTTAAAGATCTTGGAATTAGGATTCCCTTTTCTTCATAGGAATATGAGAGCTGCAACGTTCATAGAAAGATGAGTTTTGGAGTGGATTCTTTGCATCTTTTCATCTGAACTTGGTTATTTGTTTACTTTGTTACGTAGACAATGTAGAAAATTGCACCAGGAACAACTGTGCTGTGATTATGTCTATTAAAAATAACATTTCTACCTTCACAAAGTAGGGAGTAAGGCTGCGTACACACTACTCTCTCTCCGGTCTCCACTTGTGGGATTACACCGGGTTTGTTGTTGTTGTTGATTCTAAAAATAATGATTAACTCATGACTAGACATCCATATTTGAGCCAGTGATTTATTTTCAGTAGCATTACTTAAAAAAGAAGACTACTTTAGTTGATTTCTCTGTATTCATCGAGGGAACTCTTTTGGGGTTAAACTTGAGTTATTCCTCCAAGTTCTATTTGCGTCTCTTTTTCCCTTTAGGCAGTTAAAAGCATCACTTCCGTTGGCCATGGTTGTTGCTGGAATATCCTTATCGTCCTAGGTTATATCATGTTTTAAGTGAAGCTAATTAGATTTGTACATTGAGCTGGTTTGTTTTGACAATTTAACTGGCATGGTAAAAAATTGTCTGTGGAGTCTGTAGGGTGCACAAAATTTTCAGGAGTTCAATCCTGTAAAACCTCCATGTTTTCAAACAAAAAGAGAATTCAAAATTTGCCTGTAGCAGGAGCCCACTTAGGCGCTCCACCAGTCTATTAGGAAGCGTTTTATGTCAGGCAGTGCCATTATTTACTATGTATTCTAGATGATTTAGTACTTTTTGTATACATATTTATTAACCTTTTATGATGAAGTAATGTGTTGCTCCCAAACGCACACGCAAGTATACGTGGTCGTACAAGTAATATAATGATAAATCGAGTGTCGAACCCACAAAGACTTGTGTAGACTACTCACTAATTCACTATAATTGTTATTTAATCAAAGCCGGNTGCTCTCATAGCCTTCTCCCGAAGCACTACTCGCCTATTCTCAATAGATTAACGCCTATATTCCTATGAAATTAATTTATCAGAACGCATTAAGATTACGATATTCAATTAAGCACGGTGACTAGGTATATTCCTATCCTAACCACATATCCGCTCCCCTGAAGGGTTAAGATCGCGCTCTTTTCAACTCTTCTTTAATCTATACACAGCTTTCCCAAGCATAGCGTAGATAGTATATAAAACCTAGTTGCTGGCCAGACAATTAAGCAATTAAACATAGAATTGAAGAAACAACCATATATTGAGTGAACTATAATCAAGGTTAAGCTAATGTCGAATAACAATATTCATGGCTAAATCACAACCCCAGAACAATAGGTGTTTAGCCACTCATGCTAAAATCAAACAATTGCGTAAGTGTTGAATTAATTATAAATACTAGAAAAAGATGAAGAAACTGAGAATCCTCTGCTCCCTAGCAATTCTGTGTGTATCTCTCCTCTAAAGTGGCGTGAATCCCTCAAAAATAAGCTTGGACTTGCTTTTATACGTGTTGGGTAGGTTTAGGGTCGAATTAACCGAGTCCCGGGCAAAATAGGAAAACTTCCCGTTACTGGCGCCCTGGGTAGCGCCGGGCGCGACCCAAAATTTGTTTTCTATCTCCAGCGCCACAGGTGGCGCCCAGTCCTGCCTGTGGCGCCCACCCAAAATTGCCTTTTTGTCCGGGTTTTTGCGTTTTGGCTATAGTTTTATGCGTTTCGTCCCCAATTGCTTTCAAATCATTTCTACACATAAAAACACTACAAATCAATATAAATCATCACAATTAACATCTAAAATTTACAAAACAAAAGTAAATATGAGGCGATATACATAAAAATATATACTTTAAGCTAAACATCAACACCCCACACTTAGACTCTTGCTCGTCCTCGAGCAATGGGACAAAGTACTATCCTCCAGCACGTACAAAGTTCATCATCAAAGAGCATTTTACGTTAAATCACACACCTTACCACTTGACTAAGATTGATACCGGCAATCAAGTATGAACATACAAAATTTCACATTCTTCCACTTCTTTAAACATACCCAAGTATAACAATTTAATCAATCATATCAACAACCTATTTGCAACCACCAAACCTCAAGATTCGACTTGTAACCACTATGCTCTCTCAATTCACGCAATCACCCAACAAGAAAGTTTACAACATTACCAATTGCTCAAGAGATCATGTGCCCTCACCAACAACAAAAGAGTGAATATAACTAGTCCACACATTCAAATATGCTTTTGAACATAATTTAAGGACATCACACAATTGAACAAAAATTCACTCACTCTCACAAAGAATTCATATGCATCTCGTGGTCGTACCATAAGCTTGCCCTTAGTGTAGATCTCTACTAATTTAAGTTAGCCAAATCTAGGATCAATTAGGACTTTTAAGGTTGTAATGTAGGGTAAGGGACGGGTAGGATATATTTAGGAATAGTGACTAACCCTCCTAAGCACTTTAATACACTACCTTCACAAATCAACACATATTCTTCTCAACCAATTCCCTTGCTACAACTCATATTCAACATAGCCATTTTTCAATTAAGCACTTCTATATTCTCACTAGTACAAATTAATAAAAATTGGAGGTGTGTATCTTTTTATACATACTTTTACTATCATTTTTTTCTCTTTCTTTTCTACACACACTCCATACATGAAGATTCAATGGCTAGTGACTTTTGAATACAATTTTTGTGCACCAACGGACCCTTCCATGGCTCCACTCAAAAGCTACTCCCCAATATCTCACCTTAATTCTTTTAGCGACTAAGTGCCTTAGGAGGAAGAGGTGCAAAAATCTAAATTTAAGAACAAAATAGGGGTACGACTTGTAATGTGGGTACCAAAGAAAAGGTCAAAAGGATCAAAGGGGCTAGCAACGAAAAATTTTAATTTTCATGTGAGAAGCACATCCATGATCAAGCAAGAAAATGCCTATGTCATCTCCTAGATTAGCGTAACTTACAATTTCGCTTCAATTAACACACATGGAAAGTTCTAGACTACACATGATAGCATAGAAAATCACTAAACCTCACTCACACATTGCACATGACTCAATCACAACGATTTTGTTCAACTCTCAAGTCAAGCAAGCACACATAATTGAGAGAATTAAGCAATATTACACTATGTAGCATACAAGTCAAGCAACTGAGCTAAGGTGTCACACAATAAGCTATTTAATTAGACATCACAAGTCAAACCAAATACAAGGGAAAGCAGAATGTATGTCATAACCTAAGGTGCCGGCACCAAACATGTCAATGAGTATCTCAAAGTTAATCAGTTTCTTCATAACTATTTCTAAAAAAAAATTAAAGTGCCCGGTTCGAGCTACACCATTGGAAAAAACCGGTGCCCAAATAAAAACCAAGGGATACTACCTACCTATCCTAAGAAAAAAAAATAAAAAATCTTTTTGATGTTTTTAAATCGGACTTTATCCCTCAAGAAAATTGTCCAACAGATCCATCGTCGGGAAAAGTCCGAGATTTTTCTATTTTTAATTTTTATTTTTTTTATTTTTTGAACTAACTAAAATTAATAACTAACTAAAATGAAAAATACTGAAAATGCGACTAACTACTAAAACAAAACTAATTAATGCTAACAAAAAAAAAATTAAATCTAACTATACAAATTATACAACAACATCACAAGTAGCATACTTCCCACCCCACACTTAAAACATGCATAGTCCCGATGCATATGCAAATTAACATAACAAAGTAGGGTGAAAAGAAATGCTCCCTGTCAATCGGAAGTCTCCAAAGCAGCAACTGCAGGCTCCTCATCATCAGGGCCTAGAGGAACCACGACTCGGGGTCCGATAACCTCTTCACCACCCTCATCCTCTATGTCAGAGCCGCGTACTGTGTTCACATCCTTAGAAGAATGAATAGGGCTGCCATGTGCAATCCCCAACATCTCTTTGGCGGAACTGGATAACTCACTGCGCAATTCCATACGCTCTACATCCTTAGCACCTGCTTTGCACATCAAAAAGTTTAGAGTTTTATAAATGTACCTGCTAACGCTTTCGTCCCTTTCATAGTGCGTAGCTGGTGTTAGCTTGGATGATGGATCCAGCAGAATAGTAATGTCCATTAGCCCGGGTGGAGGCTCCACCACCTCGTCATACCCTGGGTACTCAGGCACCCCAAGGTCCATCATATACTTGGTGAGCAAATTGCCAAAGAAAAACCTCTTGATCTACCGCCCGAACCTCGTACGGGTCATCTCACCCAACATCAACTCAACCACATTTATGGGTCAGCCCAGTCATCAAAAAATAAATGACACACACTCGAGCACGAGTGCAGTCACTGATATGCTCGGCAGGCATGAGACGTGCTTGTACAAAATTATGCCACACCTTGGCATTCTTGTTAAAATCGGCCCGGACCATATGAAGATGAAGAGTGTCGTGCTGTTTTATCCACTTGGAATTCGAATCAACGCCACATAAAGTGTGACGAATCAATTTGTATTTGGGGCTCTTGACAAATTTTTTAAGCCTCTTTGGGTCAACTTCTTCAACCCCCAAGTATTTTCATATGTTTGCCCGATGCATTTTAATCTCAACACCCCGTACACTTGAAATATCATGCCCGGCGTGCCAATTGGCATAAATTTCCCGGACCATACTCAAATTTTCCGGTCTGGGGCATGTCAATAACTTCTCCATGTGCCTGTCACGGAGTTGGCTCATTACCTAAGGAAATTTCCGCTCCAAGGCCTTAATGTTAATCCCTATCTCGGAGATATAACGCCCCTTTGGCACAAGTCCCTGTGCCATGCAACCGCCACATCATTTATCAAATCCAACCGGGTCAGGGTTTCAAAGGTGCAGGGTGTGAGCTCTCGGCCAATTTCTTGCCTTTGGCTTGGCGGGAGGGGCCATCTCCTTGCTTTCTTTTCTTGGGTGCATGAGAGGTGGAGGAGGATTTTTGGTAGCACTATCACGAGCCATGTTGTATCTTGCAGCACCATGAACACAAGAACATGAGACTTGGTAAATATTGTACCTAAGGTTGTGGTGCAAGTCCTACAAGGACCCCACACTTAAAACCAAAGGGGCAATTAACACTCCTTTCATGATTTTTATGCGATAAGGTGCAAGTGTTGCCTCCTAAATCTATGGATACTCAAGACTTCCCCAAGCTATTCAAATAATTAATTGATCATGGCTACATGAATTCACATTAATCGTAGCAATAGCATGTGACACTCTATTTTATACACTACAAAACTACACTACATCAACTACTTTCTACAATAAGTCAACAACATATAATACATAATATAAATGGTGTAAAGACATGATTTTTACTTTCACGCTCAAACCTTTAACATGTAGCAACATTCCTACACACCCCACACTTATCCCAAGTTCAATTACAAGACACTCGGTTACTCAAGACTTCGCCGGTGTACATAGAAACTTCATTCAAGCATATTCACAAACACCTTGTGGGCATAAATTGTGAGTTCTAGACTTCAACAATGGTGGATGAGAATGGCCATCCCAATTTTTAATAAAGTAGAGGGACTTTAAGTTTACTACTCCAACCTCATAATAAATACAAAAAAATTCAACACTACCAAGCCAACCACCAAAATAGTCTTACAACTTCATAAAGGGAAAAGTTGGGGGTTAGGGCTCATGGGGGATGGGCTTTACCCTTGATACTACACTAAAACACATAAAAGAATAATAATAATAATAATAATAATAATAAAAACATACCTGAAGATTGAAGAAGGAAAAACAAGAGAAAAATTGAAATTTTTTGGGTGAGAGAAGGGGAGAGTGTCGCGGCAGAGGGTAGGAGGAAGGAGGGGTGTGTTTGTTTTGTTTCTTTCTTTTGTATTTTGGAGAAGTAGAGTGTGGGTATTTGGGTAGAAGATGGGTTACAGTGTTAGTGTAGATAGGTAATTGGGTTGGATTTAATGGGTATGGGTAATTAGAAAAATAAATAAAATGAAGAAAAACAAAAAAAAATAAAAATTAAATAACACCCCCCAGCTAGCGCCCAACGCTGTACCTGGCGCTGGGTTTTTTTATATTCTGCCTCTGCCGCCCTCAGTAGCGCCTGGCGCTGATCAGGGCGCTATTTTCTAGAAATATATATATATATATATATATATATATATATATATATATATATATGCTTTTTTAATTTTATTTTATTTTATTTTTATAAATAGACAACCCAATCCCCCTAACCTTTTTAAATACTCAATTATATGTCCTACACCATTGTATCTATAAATTCTAATCCTCCAAACAAAAATGCAAAATCTATCTACTCTACTAAAAAATTAAGAAGTTAACTACGAAAGAAATAAAAATTGGGTTGCCTCCCAACAAGCGCCTGATTTAACGTCGCGACACGACGCAGAGTATCGCCTCACTAATCAGCGAGCACGACTTTGGTCTTCTCACGATTTATGGTACCACCCCAATAGTGCTTGACTCTATGTCCATTCACAAAACATTTTCTTTCACCATGTATAGCTCGCAATTCAAGTGCACCATATGGAGTGACTCTCACCACCTCAAACGGGTCTGACCATCTCGATTTCAGCTTTCCAGGAAACAATCTCAGCCTAGAATTGAATAATAATACATGTTGACTTGGCTCGAATTGACGCGGCTTAATATGCTTGTCATGCCATCTCTTGGTCTTTTCTTTGTAAAGTTTGGCATTTTCATACAAGTGCAACATGAACTCATCTGATTCATCCAACTGCAACAATCTTTTCTCACCCGCGGCTTCAAGGTTCATGTTTAGCTTCTTGATGGCCCAATATGCTTTATGTTCGATCTCAACGAGCAAGTGACACGCCTTCGCATAGACCAACTTGTACGGTGACGCCCCAATTGGCGTTTTGTAAGTTTTTCTATATGCCTATAAGGCATCATCTAACTTTGCAGCCCAATGTTTCCTGTTCACACTCACCGTTTTTCTAATATTTGCTTTATTTCTCTGTTGGATACCTCTGCTTGTCCACTTGTTTGAGGGTGATATGTTGTCGCAACTCGATGACGAACTCCATATTTAGCTAAAATGTTATTCAACAACTGATTGCAAAAATGAGTTCCTTCATCACTAATCAAGGCACGTGGGGTACCAAATCTCGAGAATATATTCTTCTTCACAAACGCAGCGACAACCATGGCATCATTCGTTGGCAATGCAATTGCCTCCACCCACTTCGACACGTAGTCAACTGCTAGCAAAATGTACTTATTTCCCCTGGACGATGGGAATGGACCGGTAAAATCTATCCCCCACACATAAAAAATCTCGGCCTCCAAGATATTATTCAAAGTCATCTCGTGCTTCCTTGTGATCGTTCCTGTTCTCTGGCATTGGTCACACTTTTTAACAAACGCGTGGGCGTCTATGAATAGAGTTGGCCAAAAGAACCCAGATTGTAGCACTTTCCCCGCTGTTCTATCGCCACCGTGATGGCCCCCATAAGGTGATGCATGACAATCATACATCACAAGTTCCACCTCTTTATCAGGAATACATATCCTCATTAACTGATCACCACATTCTTTGTACCAATAAGGCTCATCCCAGCAATAAAAATTCACATCACGTAAGAACCTCTTCCTTGCCTCAGATTCAATTTCCGGAGGAAGTACCCCACTCACCAGATAATTCACATAATCAGCACACCATGGAGAAGGGTCTTGGGTTATAGCAAAAAGTTTCTCATCAGGAAACACTTCTTTAATATCTCCGCCCTCCTCCAGATGTCATGATTTTCCAGCCTCGACAGATGGTCAACTACTTGGTTTTGAGTGCCCTTTCGGTCTCTTATCTCCACATCAAATTCCTGCAACAATAAAACCCAACACATTAATCTAGCTTTAGATTCCTTCTTTGTAAATATATACCTGATTGCTGCGTGATCTGTGTGGACTATGACTTTTGTTCCCACCAAGTATGCCTGGAATTTTTCAAAAGCCCACACCACAGCTAGCAACTCCTTCTCAGTGGTGGTTTAATTCTGTTGTGCATCATCAAGGGTCTTTCTCGCATAGTAAATGAAATAAAACACCTTGTCTTTCCTTTGGCCTAGCACCGCCCCAATTGCATGGTCACTTGCATCACACATAAGTTCAAATGGTACGGACCAATCAGGCGCAACAATTATGGGGGCAGCTACCAATTTCTTTTTGAGCTCCTCAAATGCCTTCAGGCAGGGTTCATCAAAATTGAACTTGACATCTTTTTCCAGCAACCTGCACAAAGGAGTAGCAACTTTAGAAAAATCTTTAATAAAGCGCCTATAGAATCCTGCGTGTCCCAAGAAACTCCAGACACCCTTCACAGAAATTGGTAGAGGTAGTTTTTCAACTGCCTCCACTTTTGTCTTATCAACTTCGATGCCACTCCTAGATACTCTATGACCCAACACGATGCCTTCCTGCACCATAAAGTGACACTTCTCCCAATTTAGGACCAGATTTGTTTCTTCACAACGGGCCAACACCATGCTCAAATTTTTCAAACAATCATCATAAGATGACCCAAAGACTGAGAAGTCATCCATGAACACCTCCACGAATTTTTCCACCATATCAGTGAAAATAGGCATCATGCATCTATGGAAAGTGGCTGGTGCATTACAAAGACCAAATGACATTCACTTGAAGGCGAAGGTTCCATAAGGACAAGTAAACGTGGTATTCTCCTGATCCTCTGGGCATATGACAATTTGATTGTAACCTGAATACCCATCAAGAAAGCAATAATATTCATGCCCTGCTAATCTGTCCAACATTTGGTCAATTAAGGGGAGTGGAAAGTGATCCTCGCGGGTTGCCTTGTTGAGCCTTTGATAATCAATGCAAACTCTCCATCCCGTAACAATGCGGGTAGGAATCAAATCATTTTTCTCATTCTCAATCACAGTCATCCCTCCCTTTTTGGGCATACATTGAACCGGGCTCACCCAGTTGCTGTGAGAAATAGGAAAAATGATGCATGCATCCAGCAATTTTATGACTTCTTTCTTCACCACTTCTTTCATGATGGGATTTAACCTCCTTTGTTGCTCAATACTCGGGCGGTGTCCATCTTCCAAAAAGATTTTATGCATGCAAAACGATGGGCTGATTCCCTTAATATCTGCAATGGTCCACCCAATCGCCTTTTTGTGCTCACGAAGCACTCTGAGCAATTTCTCTTCTTGTGTATTGGTCAGGCTGGACAAGATGATCACGGGAAATGTCTCAGAGTTCCCCAAATAAGCATAGCGTAAATGTGCTGGAAGAGGTTTAAGTTCCATCTTTGGAGCTTCCTCAATAGATTACTTAGGAGGGTCAGAGTAACAAACTTGTTCAACTCCTCAAATTTTCCTAGCCCATGGATGTAACTGCAGGATATTTCAAGAACCTTCTCAATTTCGCCCCTTGTATCATCTTCACTATCTTCTTCATCCCCAACCGAAACTTGCTCAAGAGGGTCAACAGGACTCATGTAGGGAACCACTGATGCCGCCTTGCTTTCCACCACAGTAATCATGGATAGCTTTTCATAGTGGACGGGTAATTTGAGTGCTTTATATACATTAAACACCTCCACTCGATCACCAACCCGCATCGTCATCTTCCCTTCACTCACATCAATGATAGCTCGGCCCGTGGCTAAGAAGGGACACCCCAAAATAAATGGGACTTCCTGATCAAGCTCATAGCCCAAGATAATGAAATCAACTGGGAATATGAAGGAGCCCACCTAAACCAACACATCTTCAATCACTCCCTCAGGATGAGCAAGGGAGCGATCAACCAATTGTAAAATCACTGTTGTTGGGCGTGGCTCACCCAACCCCAACTGCTTGAACACATATAGCGGCATCAAATTAATGCTCGCCCCAAGATCACACAAAGCTCGCCCAACTGCATGCTTACCAATTGAGATATGGATAGTAAAACTACCCGGATCCTTTAATTTCTGAGGTATCTTGCTTTGAATTCTTGAGCTACATTCCTTAGTGAGCGCCACGGTCTCAAACTCAGTCAGGCTTCTTTTATTGGCCACAATGTCCTTGATGTATTTAGCATATTTGGGCACCTCCTGCAAAATATCTACCAGTAGAATATTGATTTGTACCTGCTTCAAGAGGTCAAGTAACTTTTTGTATGCGGCATTATCTTTCACCTTTTGAAACCTTTGAGGGAACAGAGGGGGTGGCCTTTCAACCAATTGTGGGGGTTGCTTAGCCACCTCCTCTTCAACTAGTTTTTCCGATTCTTTCGGATTGTCTGATGTTGATTCAATAGTGGCTGGTTTCTCATTAAAAATTACCTGCTTTCTCTTCTTGGAATGAACTTCTTCCAATTGCCTCCCATTCCTCAATGATACAACATTAACATATGCTTTAGGATTAGCTTCAATGTCACTTGGGAGAGCCCCCGTTGGTCGGGTATTTTGGGAACTGGCCAGTTGCCCCATTTGATGTTCCAAATTTCTCATTGCTACTGCTTGGGTCTGGTGATCAACCATTATTTTCTGATTGAAAGCAAGTTGGTCGTTCATCATTCTCTTCATAATCTACTCAAGGCTAGTTGATTGTTCAGCCTAAGGTGGTTTGTATTGCTGTTGAGGTGCTGGAGGCCTGTAATGATTCTGAGTGCCTTGATTTCCACCCCAAGAGAAGTTTGGGTGGTTTCTCAAATTGGGGTTATAAGTGTTCCTATATTGATTTGCTTGACCCCTATTCACATTACCCACAAAGCAGACAGACTCTGGATTGGTTGGGTACAAATCACTCGGGTGACCTTCTCCACATACTTCACAAAATACTTGAACCTGTTGTACTGGTTGGACCTGTTGCAATGGTTGAGACTGTTGCTTGTTAATGATCAGGGTCATCTGATTGACTTGATTAGTCAATGTAGAGATCTGAGCTGACAATGCTAAGACAACATCTAGTTCAAGAACCCCTGGTGACTTTTGAACCACATTCCTTCCCATCTCACCTTGCCAGTCTGGATTGCTTTTGGAGAATTTATGCAACAATGCAAATATTTCATCATAATTCTTCTCCAATACCTGACCTACAACTGCTGGATCTACCACAATTTTTGTTTGGGGATGGATCCCCTCAATGAAAGTGTGAACTAACACTTCGTTTATTTGATTGTGATGAGGACAGTCTCTGAGTAGCCCCTTGAACCTTTCCCATGCTGAATATTAAGATTAGCTTGTGTTCTGTTTAAATGAGACTATCTCACTTCTGATCTTTGCAGTCTTGCCTGAAGGGAAGAACCTTGCCAGAAATTTTCTCGCCAAATCGGGCATTTGCATGAAGTTTATGGGTCGCCTGATTTGGCGACCCTCACATGAATTTTCTCGCCAAATCGTGTGGAAGACCCATAAACTGCCCGTTTGCATGAAGTAGCTGGATCATGCTCTGTTTCAGCTCAAAGTGCCCAGTGATTCTGGGCTTCACGATGCTGGAGGTAACATTAGCAATACTGGGCATTGCTACCTCCTGAACAACCATGTGTTGTTCTTCTGCCATGTTCACAGGAATTTGAACGAGGTCCTGAATATTGTTTGTATCCCTTGCTTCCTTCAACCTCCTGTGAAATGTTCTCTCAGGTTCGAGGTCAAAGCCGTCAAGTCTGTCCTGGCTTCTGACCCTACGCATTCAATCGAAATTCCTGAGATTAGAGCAAAGATCAAGTAATGTTAGACTAGATGAAATAAACAGTTAAAGTGAAAACTAGAAAGTAATCTATATTCAAATCCCCGGCAGCGGCGCCAAAAACTTGTCGCTCCCAAACGCATACGCAAGTATACGTGGTCGTACAAGTAATATAATGATAATCGAGTGTCGAACCCACAGAGACTTGTGTAGACTACTCACTAGTTCACTATAATTATTATTTAATCAA
>MDKI01207100.1:0-11408 GCA_005239505.1 Nicotiana paniculata | reverse complement strand
AAAAAAATATCAGCTCCATAAAATTAAGGTATACATGACAAAAAAATCACTATAGAACTAACCACTAACAACCTATCAAACATGAATATAAAAAAAAAACAAAAAAACAAAACCCTATAGAACATGACTATCACAAAAAAAAAACAAAAACAATACCCAGAACGTAAAGGTACTGTACTGTACCTGTGATTATACGTAATATTGTTGGCCAACAAACAGTTGAAGCGATAAATATAAAAAAACAATGACGATCGTAAAAGCGAAGAACGGGAGAGAGAGAGAAAGAGAGTATTTGTGCAAAGTAGAGGAATGAGGTTTACTTGAAGAGAAAGTAGGCTTGACTGCTTGTAAAAGGGTAAAATTGTCTTTTCAAAAGGCTTTTAACAAAAAAACGGATACCTGTACAAACATAAAAATAAAGCGGATACAAGTTAAAGAGGGGCGCCCGTGCAATTTTTACAATCCAGTTTGTATCATTTAGTTGGGCCAAAAACTTACAAAATCCCAACAAGTTTAGAAGAAATCCACACTACCTAAAAACAGGCTCAAATTACAGGCCTCCAACAATAGAAAGGCCCAATAGATACCCTAGATTTCCCCAGCCCCATCTGTTCCATATAAGTTCCTCATAAACCCTAAAACAATCTTGTCCACCGGCCACATTTGTAGAGAGAGAGAGAGTGAGAGAGAGAAATCGGCGAAGATGAAGTACAATCCAAGAGTATCCTCCTCCCGCCGCAAGAGCAGGAAGGCTCATTTCACGGCACCTTCCAGCGTTCGTCGCGTGTTGATGAGCGCACCTTTGTCCTCCGACTTGCGATCCAAGTACAATGTCAGGTCTATCCCGGTTAGGAAGGACGACGAGGTTCAGGTTGTTCGTGGGACCTACAAGGGCCGTGAGGGCAAAGTTGTTCAAGTTTACCGTAAGAAGTGGGTGATTCACATTGAGCGCATTACCAGAGAGAAGGTTAACGGATCTACCGTTAACGTTGGTGTTCACCCGTCCAAGGTTGTCGTCACCAAGCTGAGGCTCGACAAGGACCGTAAGTCTCTTCTTGACCGTAAGGCTAAGGGTCGTGCTTCTGCTGATAAGGATAAGGGTACTAAGTTCACCGCCGAGGACATCATGCAGACCGTTGATTAGTTTTTCTGCTACCTCTTGTGATTCTGTTCTGTTATATTTTATTGCTATTGCTACTTAGTGCTTGTTGGGATAGCTAAAGAGGGTTTTTCTGAGACTCTGAATTTTGTTGCAGTATTTTCTGACTACAGTATGCAATTTTTGCTATAACCAAATGTCATGTATTCTCGTTAAGTATGTGTTAGCTACATTTTTATCTGTTGCCCTGTGTCTATTTTCCCTGCTACTTATACAAAAATGTGGCTATTTTCTCTTCTAGTTTATGCACTAAACATGTTAATGGCACACTCAATTAGGTGATTAGTAGTTACGTATTTGATTTTTTTGGAGTAGCTCATATAATAATGCATACAATCTGCATTTGTGTGTTTGATCTAGGTTTGAAGTGTCTATTAGTAGTTCAAAACTATGTAGATTTTGAGCTTTATTTGGGTTTCTTATCAAAAGTGATTGCATCCTTTGCCAACTATCTAGTGATAGATTGCAGCTCTGCTGAGAGCTGGTGTGATTCATTCACTGATAACTAAATCTAATGCTTGATTTTCTTTGGAGCCGGAAGCTCTAATGTACTTGAATATTAGGCGGGAGGTGAAATATAAAATCAGTACAGATTGATGATTGTGTCTTGCTGCATTTTCTGCTTTTGAAGCAGCATCTCCATCAGTTAGCGAGCTAGCTGCTGCTACTGCTAGAAGTCATATTTATACTCTAGTTTTTCTCTTCTATACCTTCACTCACAGTAGGAGTGGTTGATGTTGGAAAAGATCGATGGTCTTTTTCTCATATGTCCTAATCTTAGACAGAGATATCGGGTGGAATTAGTTGAAGTGCTCACAAGCTGGCTCGGTTGCCACCTTTATACAAAAAGACAATTAGGAGTGATTGTGATGCCACAGTGAATTCAAGTTTTTAGGCAATTAGGTGGAGATTAATGCTATATCCACTATTCTTTATAACAATGAATTTAGACTTGGTAATTTTTTTAAATGATCTCATCAATTATTTATATGCAGTTCGAATTGGAAGTCTGTTGCACCTACCATCAGAATTGTGTATACGCTCCTGTTCTGATGATTTGGGTGGAATAGAACACAAAAAACAAGCTGTGAAATGTGAGGCACTAGATTTGTATCTTATCTGTACAAGTGTACATACTTCCTATAACGATACTCCTTTCCCTGTATTCCCCTGAAACTTTATAATCGATTTGATTTGGTCACTTCATATTACTACTAGTCGATAACATAGTTTTTTCTAATTTTGTTTGGCAGTTTATGTCCTTTGCTTAGAGTAGTTTCACTGTGCAAACTTAGATTTTCTCGAGTTGTAAGAGGTGGTTGTCTCCAATTTAACCGAGACAAACATTTTGTGCTTTCAAACTCCCGGCATATAACTAGTCGAATCACCTCAATGATATTCTCTCCCCACAGTAGCACTTGAAAAATGCCCACAGCAGTATGCAAAGTTAGAGGATAACATAAAATGAAAACAAAGGATTATTTGGTCTTTGAAATGAAAGCGGATAATCCAGTCAACATTACCAGGGTAATAGCAAAGATAAGTTTAAGAGCTTTTCCTCTCTTGCAGTTGCAATTGCGCTGATAACAATTTTGGTTCGCAAACAACATTTCATTCTGAGCTGTAGAGCTAGTGGTTCTGTTTTCTAGAAAAGCTGGAAGGCTTAACTTAGCTTTCGCTTTCTACGGGTAATCTTAGGCATAACACCAGATAGCAGACAGATCAAAGGCAGTTACTAAGCAAATACTTCCAGTTAGCACAGGTAAAGAATTTAGTACTATGTGAAAGGAGTCTGATCTAAAATGATATAGGTAACGTAGTAGGGATGGTATGAAACTGCCTTTTAGCCACGGAACACGTGGAAATGCAATTATTGAAAGAGCTTCACATCAAGGAGGCTAAGACGCTCACAACTTATTTTCAGGATACTAGGACTGGAGCTTATTCAGTTTAAACGACAGATTATCCAAATCACAGCAAGCAAATCCAAAGAAAACAATTCAGCAATTGAAGAGATCAATTTAGCAAGTTAAATCTGAATTTAGGCAACCGGTATGTCAGCTATTGCATCATGCCAAACAAAAAAACTCTTCAAGAGGGAACACCAAAAACTCTTCATCTCTATACTTTCTCAAAAGGGAATGAAAAGACAAGGAAAACTAAAAGAATGACCATAAAAAGGTCCTAGTATCGGAGCAACTCTTCCAGAAATCATTTAATCTGTGAAAAAAACCACCAGTTTGTTGAACTATTTATTGAGCACCTGTCCTCCAGGCACTACCCCAAACAAATTTTTGGTTGTACACATTCGAAGATGCAGTTCAAGGCTTAAGAGCAAGGGCCACACCAAACCTGGGTGTCTTATCCAAGGCCTTGGTGTCAAACTCACTAGAAATAGTCAACAATGACTTCGGAATGAGCTCATGCTGCAGTAGAGCCCCCAGCTTGCCATGATTATTGAGCTTGAGCTTCAGAATTGTCAGGTTATCAACAGCATATGACCCTCCAACTGTGAAAGTGTTCTCATTTGTGGAGAACCTTCTTGTGATCTCGCCCACAGCAGCAGTCTTCTTCACTTCATCTAGATGATGTATATATGATGCCTTTATCGTGTCCCCTTTGTCACCCCTGAGGAAAGGAAGTAGAGCAACAGATATGTCAAATTTAAATCTTCTTAACATTTATGCTTTAGTTTCATAGATATACAAATGCTCGCACTGATTAACTTACAGTATTATAGCAGCACAAGAATCTGGTTTTGTCACACTAATGCCAGCAGTATATTTTGCAAGTTTACCCCCTGCAGTATCATAACTCGCCTCTGCACCGATGGCGAAAGTGGGAGTACCAAGCGTGACCGAGAGATCAGCTGTAGGACTTTGATTCAGACTGACAGCTGTACTAAAGGCAGCATGATGGTGATAGTACTGAACCTCTAGCTGCAAGAACAACCAAATTCAAGTTTCAGAGGGGAAACTTCTATAATTTCTGGCAATTGATCATAGCAATAACATATGAGTAGTTTTCACCTTGCCAGAACTGTAATCAGGGAACTTCAGAGAGGCAATAGTTTTTGTTGAGGGGACAATGTCGTTGAGAGTAAGAGTAGTTGAGATCTGCAAGCAAAAGGTTGAAACGTGAAGATGTAAAACAGACAAAAATGACAAAAAGACTGGTATGATTCTGCAAAGAAGATCACGGCATGAGCAACTCACGTTTGACCCTGTATCCACTTTGACATCAATCAAAGTGTTCTTATATTTGTACTGTGCTCCAACATCTCCAGTTGAAAGCCCTCCCTTCTTTACAGCAGTTGATGTAAGGGCCTATATCGAGAAATCAAGATTAGAGAACGGGAAATTGGGAATTCAAGTTGATGTATTAATGTGGAAAAACAAAATAAAGAAAATTTTTGCACATAAAAAGCTGAAACTATCTACTGGAGCCATTTACTTTAGGAAAAAAGATTTTTCTCAAGTCAGCCAAACACAGGTCCACCTTAAGGTGAAAAGGCTAAATGCTTTACGAATCATCCTGTACTCTAGAAAATGGCCATATGGGAGCTTACTCAAACTCTTTCTGTATCATTTCCTTTTTTTCTTTCTTTTTGAGCGACAAAGGAGATTATTTTATTTCTAAAAAGTAGAGCACCAAGAGACTGCTATCATCAGTACAGAGATGGGACTAGAAGATTGTGCATGGATCTTAAGCAATATCCTAAGAAAGACAAAAACCATATGATACAATGAGGCCATAAACTGCACAAGCTTCTCAGTACCATGTGCACTCTCTTGTCTGTACCAGAAAGATAAGAAGTCTAACGCATTGAGTTTCAATCTAGGGATAAGCATGTAAACACCAAAGTTTAAGTTTATATCTCTTTCCACGCACTGTCATCTTTTTTTCCTTTTGAGCTGGTGGGGTGGGGTGGTGGGGCTAAAGGCATCCAGATGAATAGAGGCGTGGCAAGGTGCAGCTTGCATTGGGAGGGGTGGCTGGTGTTGGTGAAGAATGGGTGGTCTAGTGGGGAGAGCGGGGAGAGGGTTATACGAGGCTGGGGTTTGGGAGGAGAATGGGAAGGGTGCTTTGATTTCGGAAAGGAGGGTGAAGGTCTGGCAGGGAGGGGCTTGCAAACTGTGACAGTGGAAGGGTGACAGCGCATGGTGTGTTCAAGTTTTGGGAAGGTCCCAATGAAAGAGTTCACACATTCAGTTTGGGTAAGGATAGGGGTGGCTTTTGCAATGATGAGGAGAAGGCACAAACGCACAGTGGTAAGAAGAAGGTGCCATTAGGGGAAGGGGAAGAGGAGAGTTGACTGCTGAGTGACGCAGTTACAATTTTATCTGGCTTGGGATATCATCTATAAGAAGGTGCCATTAGGGGAAGGGGAAGAAGAGAGTTGACTGCTGAGTGACGCAATTACAATTTTATCTGGCTTGGGATAATCATCTACTTGAAGTCAACTAATCTGTTTTCCCTATTATTTTTAAGGTAAATATGATTAGCTCTGTCAGAGTTTTCATCATTTTTAACTTTCTCTAGATTTTCTAAATGAATGTTGATAGTACAAGAGATCATTTCACAACATATCAAGCTAGACGAGAGGTCTCATGTATTTCGTGAAATAGAGTGGATGTTATTTTGCTCAACCTGATGAGAGGTCAAAGAAACGACCCCAATATATATATAGATCTTCAAAAATTGGGTAAAAATTGTCTGCTTAGAAATTTTCTAATGGTAGTTTGCTCATTACTCTTCCATAGTAGGAAGATAAAAGGCCAATAATCAAAATCTCGCCATTTTCCGTACTCAGAAACTGCAAGAATAGGAATAAAACGTACATATTCCTTTCATGTGGCTCCCTCCATTAAGTTGGACTTCTCAAGAATTTGCTATTTCTTTTTTCAACATCAAGAACAAACTCCGGCTAAAGCATATCTTTAATGAAAATATACTTCAGAGACAAATACGGCAAATAAACAATGAAAAGAAGAGGTAGAACTTTCTCTCTGTGTCTTGCCAAATCAATACTACTTAAACACTTAGTGTTCACATCAAAATTCTACAGCCTTTTGTTTCAGCTTCAAAAGTATAAAGGAACAAGTCAATTGTTAGAATATTACTGCATCTACAGTACCAAATTATTGAACAACATCTTGTGCCAAGTTTGAAGCTAAGTTGCTCGGAGACGGGTGCGGGTGTCCGACACGGGTACGGATCTAGAGGTCGGATTTTTCGAGATGTAAATTCTAAGATTCGGGGATACGGATACGGGTGTATGGATCCGGCTAAAAAAAGTTTTGTGGAATACTTACGTATAGCTTGTAAAGTATGCATTTTTTTATTATTCTCAAGTTCTAGATAAGTAAATGATTGATTTCCTAGATAAAGTATGCAATTTTCTTCAATTTCTCTAGTTTTGGTCTTGATTTCGGGAATCAAATTGTATCTCGTCTAGAATTTTTTCATCTGTCGTGGTCAAAGTACTAAAATTGTTTTGACCAAATCCGGTACGGATCCCATACCCAAACCCATACTAGTGTCGTGTCGATACGAGTACGGCACCTAAATTGCCGCGTCGGAGCAACTTAGGTTTAAAGTTCCCAAATTCTAAGGTATAGCATTGGCCTCCACTCTACACTTGTGTAAGTTTTGGTCTTCATAAAATATCAACAGCTTTAATATTTTTTGATGTCCGAGAAATCCACCTAGAGTCTACCCTTTGGGCCAATTCAGCCTTCGAAAATCGGGGAGGATGCGCCCACCCCTCTACCCTTCTCCACTTAAACACCAGAGTTAGTTTGCTTGGTGCAGAGTTGTGATCTAAGACACAAGTCCCTCAACTTTGAGGATTGAGCTAATCCCAGAGGGGGGGGTTAAACAAACTCTAATATTTTTCTTTGAAATGGAAGTATCAACAACTTTATTTACCACAAATGATGAAAAGATATCCTCCTTTACCTCAAATGATTAAAACACACCCCCTGGGAGACGCATATAATAACTCCGATAAGATATCACAGGAATCAACGACTGAGCTAAGTTAAAGGTGATGTTTAATCATTTTGTGAGGTAAACGGAAGAGATGGATTGAAATTTTAGCTGCGATATAGAATCAAAGGTGTATTACACCTACATAGTACGGAATACTATTTCTGCAGTAGAATCAACATAACCTTAAAACAATTGGAAGCTATAGTTAAATCCATTTTTACTAGATGAGATACCTGGTGAGTAAAGATATAATATATAGCTTAGCTAAACAACATTATCCAACTTTTATATTTTGTAATTAAGGTTTAAACTTACGCACTGTTATTTTAGAATAAAAAATTCAAAACGCATCTAAGAAAAAGGCCCTAACATCTTAAAATTCATGATAGGCGAATAGCTGTTTCTCCATAGCTAAATAAAATCCGCATCATACTGAGCAACAGAAAATTAACAGGAAAAGGAGTTAAGACGCTGGATCAGGAATTCAAGCCAATTGATAACACAAATCATGAACTCACAATAATAAGAAGATTGCATAAAACCCTAAGCGTACAAATTCCGCACCTAAATAAACCAAAAATGAGATTCTCGCGGCAATGATATGAACTATTACGAAATAAAGGCGAGAGCTAAAAGTCAATAAAATCGTACCACTCCAGTGTCACTGTAGGTTGAAATAGATAGTTTCTGATCGGAGATATAGTCCTTTGTCAGCAGATCTGTCGATTTTAAATCAAATATCAGACGAGTTGTCAGTATATGCATCTATTCATCTGCTTAACTAATATAGTCATCGCTCACGAGTAACAAAATTGAAATTAAAATGAAAAGAAGATGAAAGTTCATTAAATGGATCGAAAAATTACCTCTGGCTTTCTTTCCAATATCAGAGAAAAGTCCAGGTCCCTTGCTCATTTTCTCTCGGAAAGTGGTGAAAATTCGTATCAACTATAGAGATAGAGAGAGAAAGAGAGAGTAGCGTAGCAAGGCGGAACGTGAAATGGGAGCTGAGAGGGAACTAAAAAATATCGAGGAGAAAAGGTCCGATCAACACCAGAACGTGACAGTTTGTGGTCGCCAACATGGATCCAATATAGACCGTCGTTTTAATCGGACGGCTAATATTTGTGGTCTGGTCTATTGGAAATTTCCTTGGTAAATGTGTGACAACTGCTTTCAATCTTCTTTAAGTCTCAACAATTATTAAATTATTAAATGAAAAAAAATAAATTTTAAGAAGGCTCTTCTGAAAATATCCGATAAAATTTTAACAATAAAAAAATCAGCATTGTCCCATTCACAGAGGTGTTTATGGTCCGATTTGGATAAGTTTTTCCCTAAAAAGAAATCAAATCAATTAAGTCGATTTTCTAAATATTGGAACCAAACTAAACCAATTAAGTCGATTTTTATCGATTCGATTTTTGTCGTTTTTTCGATTATTTATCGATTTTTTCATAAATATGAGACATACACTGCCAAATACATATTATTGCGACTATATTTTCAACGTAACACTATCAAACCAATTACTTTTTGAGAAATCTATCATTTATCAAGATATATTGAAGATAATTGAACCAAATAGTGATAAATAATTTAAGTATTCAATTAAAAATCGATTATTTTTAACATGAAATAAATTCTTGTACTTAGCAAAATAAGACTATCAATCAAACTAGAATATAAAGGTAAAGAATCAAATTATTATGATAGCAACGAACTAGACTAAAAATACAAACGACTCAAATGTACCATAAAATTTTAGAAACTTTATATAAAAATATACATATAAATAAGTGTAGTAATAATTTTAACTAGCTACTTCTATAGTTGGTTTGGTTCTTTTTTTTCAGTTAATTTTTTTATTAAAATTAAAACAAACCAAATTTGATCAGATTTTAAAATTCAAAATCAAAACTAAACCAAACCTAAAAAGTATCTATTTTTTTAGTCAATTTGGTTCGGTTTCGTGTTTTAGTAAACACCCCCACCCATTCGTACAGTTGATTTGTTGTAGAAGAAAACATGGAAAATGACGAGACTCAAAATCATACATATCATACTATATTATAAGTGTGAAGGTCAAAGTACAAAGTTAAAAGACCAAAATATCCATTAAAAGCTAAGTGATATTCTTGCCCTTCATTTATATACTACTCTTATGCTATTTTTGTACCAAAAGGTAAAAACATCTCATAATAAATTGAGCCTTTAATTCTCTACTACACTTTACATGAAAACATAAAATATAATGTAACGTATAAAATATTTTCTCAAACTTGCAAAATATTTTGTAGTCCCAACTAAATTCATCTAATATCCAGTTGAAACTCTTTTTGTCACTTTCATTTTTATAGTCTTGCCGTATAAGTACGTCTTGCCGTATAACTACTTAATGTATCTGGTCTATTAAAAATATTTGATGCCTTTTGTATTCTCAATTAAAATTATAGAATCTTTGCTTTGAGAACATTCCAGATAAAACTACTATTAATGATATTTGATAGACATATTATTCTGTAAACAAACTAAAATATAGTAGTAATATTTGCTGGCTAGCGCTCCTTGTATTATAAGGAAGACAAAGCCTACCATTATTTTCGCCAGTAGTAATATAGCAAACTAACTTTACAATTTTGGGTTACTTTATGAGCCTAACAAGTTACTTGCGGATATGGTTGGCATATTTAATAGGTTCTTGGATATGATGTTGCCTTTGGACAATCATTGGTGTTGCAACAAGTTAGAGGAGGCATTTGTGTCGATAAGAGTTTAATGACGTCTACTATAAAAATCAGAGAGACTAAGGAGCTAAGCACTTTTTTCTTTTGTGTTCAGATAAATATTTTTTCGATATAATTTCTTTAGTTTTACTCGAAGTATATAGTTTTTGTCACCCTAAAGATGTTTTGGCTTTTTGAAACAAGCTAATATATATATCCAAATCACCATAACATATCAAGAACTTATAGTTCTTTCTTTAATTTTGTCATTCAAAAATATTGTTTTGATAATATTGATATAAAATGTTTTAAGTTTTCATATTAATTGATATAGGCGTGGCCAAAGACTAGTATCGTGGAAAGACTTTAACCTACCACTAGGCTATAAACTAGATTATTTCTTGTAAATTGATAATCAGTTAAATTATTATCTCTCTTATGTTTTGTTAATTGGATTTCGTCATTTATTGTGCAATCCAAGACTTTGTATGTGAAAAGGCGTAATTACTTTTGTAGGTTCTAAAAGTCTTGATGTTGGCAAAGTAGAGTCTAAAGTTAAAACATATAATATTTCTAGATTAGTTGAGGTGCTAATGAAACTTGGTATAGAGTAAACTGTAAGTGGTACAGTGTGTATGTGTTTTACAATGGGTGTCACAGTGTGTGTTTTACAATGGGTGTTACATAATGGCCTAATACTACTAAAAATCCGGTAAAAAGCGACCAAAAATTTGCGACCAAAGTTGGTTGGTCAAAAAAAGCAACCAATTTTGATCGCTAATTTGGAGAAAATTATTCAATAATTATTTTAAATAATTTACCGACCAAAGTTGGTCGCTATTTGGTCGATAAAGTGGTCAACATGTTGACCGGACTGGTCATACTTGCTTAGTCAAAGAAATATTGAAATTAGCGACCAAAGTGGTGGGACCCAGTTATAACGTTTTAAATTATATTATTATTTAAAACTTTTATAAAATATAAATAAATACTATTTAAAATTGACGACCAAAGTTGGTCGGTTATGAAAGGGGAAGCATGTAGCGACCAACTTTGGTCCCTAATTTGGGACCCAGTTATAACGTTTAATAATTATATTATTATTTAAAATATTTTATAAAATATAAATAAATCTGATTTAAATTTTCCGACCAACTTTGGTCGCTAATTTTTAATTTCTGGATAGTTAGCGACCAAAGTTGGTCTCTTTTCAGATCAACATTGATCAAAATTAAAAATTACTTTTATAGTTACTATCTAAATAATATAAATGTAATCCGTTAACACTTTTATAATACAAGGGATGAATACACTATATATATATATATATATATATATATATAGATAGATATAGGTCGAGACGTTTTATTTTTAATATTCAACGATGCATCTGAGTAGGTTATAAGTCGATAAATCAATTGACACACATATATATTTGATGAAAAATTATATATACTAATGAGGTCTTTTAGGAATTGATAGACTTGTCAAGATCCTAATTAGTATATATAATTTTTCATCAAATATAT
>MDKI01045841.1:0-30494 GCA_005239505.1 Nicotiana paniculata | reverse complement strand
GTCTACAAACTCACAGAGTAGTTCCGTGTATCCTTGTTTTATTTTGAATATGTCTTCCATTATCTTCTCAAATTTTTGTCTACCAGAGTGTGCTTTTATAAATGAATCTGCAAGCTCAGCAAAATAGTCAATAGAATTTTCAGGGAGAAGAGAATACCAGGTTAGGGCCCCTTTGGTAAGTGTTTCTGCAAATTTTTTGACAAGGACTGATTCAATTTCTTGTTTCGTTAAGTCGTTGTCTTTTACCCCAGTAGTGAAAGTAGTCACATGGTCGTGTGGGTCAGTTGTTCCATCATATTTGGGAACGTCAAGCATTTCAAACTTCTTGGGTATAGGCAAGGATGCCGCACTTGGCTTCCAAAGTTGTTGAGAATATCTATCAACATCGATGACTTTGATGATAGGTGGTACTCCAGGAATTTGCTCGATGCGATCGTTCTGCTCTTTCATCTGTTTCTGCATGGTTAGCAGTAGATTTTGTAATTTAGAATTATTAGATATATTTGGTCTCGTTATGAGAGATTCATTAGGAGTATCTCCTCTTCCTGAGTTTGCCAACCCAGATTGAGGATTTTCCATTGTGATTGTGTTATTGGGGGGTGGAGTCGTTGGTGTAGGTAACGCTGCCGGTAATCCTCTCGCAAATTCTTGCAAAGCTTGGCTCACATACTCTGCAATCATTTTCTTTACACGATCTTGTTCCACAGTTTGATCATTATCACCATTGTTGTTATTGGATCTTTCTAGGGATTGTTCCCTCGAACCACGTGGGGTTCCTGAAGGCGATGGAACTGGGCTTCCACTCCTTTGCTGGTTGTTGTCGTTGGGGTTTGACATAATTCAGAAGATATCGCTTGAAAAGTAAACAAAGATTATCAGATTCCCGGTAACGGAACCAATTTGTTTAACCAAAGAATTAGACTCTTTGACTAAATCTTATTTTTAAGATGAATACGGGTTACTGATAATCAAGATAATGAAGAAAAATGAATAATAGACAGTATTACAGAAATAAAAAATCGAAGTTAATTGTATTCGAGAACTAGATGCCTTTACAAGTTGTATACCCCTCCCTTATATAGGAGATTCTTACAACGTACTACTCTTGCTATGGTTACTCATTAATGACTAATTATGACATTAATGAGGTGTTACAAAGGATAACAATAATTGGGGTTCGGTTACATAACGTTCGAGTAATCAATTATGGGTCCTTGAATCTGCCCGTAGCTTTGTCTAGATTCATATTGACCGTGCCTCTCTCCCGTTTTGATCAAGTTGAGTTTCCCGTGGCTGATAAGTTCGTGGGTTTACTGAAGTATGCCTCTTTGTACCGTATCTCTTCAAAGAATCACATCCAGCTATCGCGTTTTTTTGTGTCCACGTGACTGACTGAGTTTTCAAAAGCTGGCTTACGTGTGAAACTCTTTTTTACCAATACACATACTATACCATAACACTTACTTCAATTTATTATTACCGAGATTTGTAATCCAACTATAGGTTACGTTGTTGATGCTTATCCTATATGTATAAATCTAAGTCCTTTAATGTTTCCTCATTACTGTTCATCTTAAGAATGACAGCCTAATCTCATCTCATACTTTGGAACTTTTATCCATCCATTGTTGATTCACCTTAATGTTGATCCATAATATACTATTGATAACTTGAATCCTCTCATGTAATACATTGTCACTAGGGCTCACATCGCATCGGGGAACATTTGAAGTGATTTTTTTGATCCACCTAGGGATAATACTATACTTCAATAACCGTATTTCATAGCATCATAACATGATTCATCTTATGGGGGTATTCTAATTCCGTGCAGTTAATGAAATCCCTTTTCTCAAAATCATTACTTAATCAAAGGCCTAAACGTCATCCTCTTATCATTTATCACAATTACACCCTTACTTTACTACCAGGGTAACATTCCATCTCTTCTAAATGCTCCTAGTTTTAAACTCCTTTGATTTCACTCATGCTATACTGAGATTTTTATAACTTTATGGAAACCATCAGCTCTCTTGTTGTGATGGGTTTAATCCCGAGGACTTACCTATTCTCGTCACCTTCTCACTCACCTTTTCTTATCCTTACTCCTGTCTAGCTAACACCTTGTTTCTCTACCATACTTTAGCTTGCTACCTACGCATATCTATTTATACTATTCGCAACCATCCTTTTAACATGCTAGCACCATAGATTTCCTTTCATGCCTTCTTAGTTGTCTTTAAATGTAAGCAATTACTTTTCCTGCTCGTTCTTCCACTTGCCGCATGGATACTTGGCTTATCTTAGTGCCCACGAATACTGGAGTTCCCTGTAACTCATATGATCTCAATTATCAACTCTTGATTTTTTTCTTCTTCCCGTTCATTAGCCATGATAGGTGCCACTTTCTTATGGAGTGCATACAATATTATAGTGAGACAGCTCTTACATGACCATTTCTTCTTTAAGTCACTATGCTTATGTTGAAGCCTTCTTCCTTATTTTCTCAGCTAGTCTTTCATTGCAGTGCTTAGGGAAGATCATTTGACTCTTGTAAAGCTGCGAGCTTACATTGTATACCCCACAATATTTCTGATGTTTTTACTCACCTATCATTATCCTTAGTTACTTACCTCCGTGCCCTTGTGCTTGTAGGGTTGCTTCTGAATTGAAATTTTAGTTGTCTCCCCAGTGGCACTTTCTCTTATTTCCATAACACTTATATTATACCTTCTACTTCCCCAATTCCTATCTGAATATTTCTCGAGGATTACGATGTCGTATCTGAGAGATTGAATTTCGGGTTTCACTACGTTTATCTTGCATGATCTACTATTTTTCTGTATCCTCTTATCTATCTATAACTAGGCTCTTCCTGAATCAACTACAGACTACTCTCATATCTGTATTTTATGTAACGCCTCTTGGGTTATGTCCTTTGTCTTAACTTACCTCTCGTACGGGATCCTTATGTATCAAGTGTTCATTCCCACCTATTTATTAATATCATCGAGTGTGAAACCCTTATTGATTCTCCCCGTCGTCATGCTTGCATAATGTTCTAGAGTCATATTATATCCGTAGAATCTGAATAAGTGCAATCTCATTCCTTTCACCTTTTTACCGCATTATTCCTTTACCATTTGATAGTTACCTCTTCATCTTTGCCATTTTTTTTCACATCTTCACTAACATATTACTCGCCTTGCGATAACCCTTCTGCACTAGGGATAATTGAATTTCTTACGCACAAGGGTGACACCTAGTGTAACTGGCACATTTAGTCCCTTAAGCTTAACTCTGCTCATAGTGCTTGCTTTTGGAAGCGTCTTCATGAATGACCTTAAAGGTTATTCTTCTATAGTTCATTCTATTATTGTCGGAACATGATCTCTGAAACGATGCCGACTATACCAATTCCTTTGATCCCTAATTCATGTTCAATTTTTTTTCTTGTTTACTATCCCATACTAATTTCTATTACTCGGGGGCCTAACTTTTCTTCTGGTAATCATGTTGGACTCAGCAACTGATTTCTCGAAATGAGGATATGACTTTAGAGCTTATACTTTTATTGTCTCGAGGCATGTCTCATCTTGTCTTTTCCTTCACTTGACTATAGACTCTGTCATCATGTCATATTTTGATTTGCCGTTATCACTCATTTATCACATCTTACTCATAATGCTTTATTTACTCTCTTCTTATTCTCTTGCTAATATCTCTGTCGATTACCTTATTCTAAAAACTTCAACAAAACAGCCTTTCACTTTTAGATCCCCTTGCACCTTCCAATTGGCTCTTGGGTCAACTAACATTCTCTCTTTACTAGGGGTAGGAGTCATCCTAAGGTAAATATTCATCCTTTTCTAGGATTCCAGGGCCTATCTTCTGAACTTTCTGAATATTCTAGTATTCATATCTGACTGTATTATTCTAGAGTGCACCATCTGGCTATCTCCAAAGGAGAACTATTACCATGTCCTGCACTACCCTTCAAAAATGTTAGAGAATGATAACAATCCATCCATAATTTTGGATTACTCTAACCCCAGTTAGATCCTGATATCATATCCTTCTCTTAAATTATATCTGTTAGCCCCCATAGGGCATAATTGAGATTGATATGGCCAATTGTAGATATCTCAGTTACTGTTGAAAGTAACTCAAAATGCTTATATTTCTCTGCCTGAATTATAAATACTGATAGTCTTTATTAACTAGGTACCTCGTACCCTTTTTCATCTTGCTTCTTTTACTTTCTAAACTTGTATCTACCTTCTGATTCTCTTATTTCTTTTTTCCATATGGGTATATAGATATTCTTACCTTAGAGCTACTTATTAAGAAACTTACACATCTTAGTACACACATGATCTGCTGAAGACCTCACATTTACTCATCATAAACATGATGTAAAATTTAGTTCCTCTGACTCAACTCTTTCACAGCCACAGTCAATCTCTTACTAACTGTCTTTCTAGATGTAGGCATCATTGTATTATTAATAATAGAATTTAGGAGTTTGATTTCTTACAACTGAGCTCTACCACACGATCTAGAGTAAGAAGAAAGAGTGACAGTCCTAAATGCCCTGTAGCCTCTAGCTTATAAGTGTGGTGTACAAAACACACCCATAAACAAGACACTACTAGACACGACTTGTAGACTCCCTAGGACAGAACTGCTTTGATACCACTTTTTTCACGACCCAAACCTGAGGGCTACGACGGGCACCCGGTACTTTACTCAATCGAGTACCAATGTAAAATATATTTCTTATCGTACTATCATGGGTAAATGTGCCAAAAGGGTTATCATGACATAACCGAAATAAAACATAAGGGAATGCTAGACATAAGACGACCTAACATGATACAAAAACTTATATATGTGAAATACAGGCATATAAGGCTGACATGATCATTTGTAAACTCAAAAAATAGGCTGACAAGGCCACACAAGTATCCATATACCTGATATCTATCTACAAGCCTCTAAGAGTACATAAACATCATAAATGTTGGTACAGGTCCCGACCATACCAATCAATACATGTCCAAATCATATTGACCAAATAGGAAGATCCGGAGAAACTAGAGTGCACCAACACTTTCCGCTGAGCTGATAGCCTATTAGGAGAACTATCAACTTGTCTATCGGGATCTATAGGCATGAAACGTAGCATCCCCAATTAAAAGGGACGTCAGTACGAATAAAGTATTGAGTTTGTAAGGTAGAAAAGCATAAAGAATAGTAATGTAAAGAGAGATATAAGAGATACAACCTATAGCACCTGAGTGCCTCTGAGAGATAGTGACATGAAATGCGTGATACATAAATATACATAATCTTTTAAAAACATACGCCTCTGTGGGAATCATCATCATCATATCGTACCCGTCCTTGAAGAGGACTCCGTAAAAACGCAATTGGCCATCATAAGGCTCGGTAGAATCGTACTCGGCCATGTAGAGCTCAGTAAACCCAACTGATCAGTGGTTTCACAATAGGTGTCGCACCCGGCCGACTATAACGCGGCTCGGTAGAGTAAACTCTATACATATATAATGCATGTTGGAATTATGGAATCGCGTTCTAAACCTTCTGGAGTGACATAAGTTCATTGCACCTTAGATTAACATTATGGAAATCATACTATCAATATGAACTTCACTAGGATCCAAGGATCACACATACTTTCTTAGGATAACTTTATAAGAAAAGAACAACATGGATAACCTTAGTTGCTAGGAGTGGATTCGTTATAAAATAGCGTATCGTGTACGTTCGTTTCACTTTAGATCATGACAAAAGAAAGAAGGGAGTGCCTTAACATACCTTAACCACATTGAGTCCTTAATACCTTCCAAGAAACTCTTCAAACAATCAACTCACTCTATCATAGCAGAAGGAGATTCAAATCGGTGTTGAGCAAAGGCTAAGTCTGTAACTTAAGCTAGTAGCTCATTTACGTAAATTCGGGCAGCATCTCCCCTACGGCCACCTCAAATACCATATACCAACAACAACAGCCAGAGAAATCTAGCAACATATAATTATCAATAACAAGACACCATATAACAACAACACGTCACAACTACTTCACGACGAGCGACAAGCTCTGATTGGAATCTGTATAACCCATATCACCCCTTATAGACATCTTACATTAACTTAACAACATCATTAACAAGATTATGAAGTAATTCATCAATGATTCTATCCTTGTACCATATATTTATAACAAAGGAAATAATCCACAACTCCAACTATCTTCGATTAGCAACTTTATTCACTAGTTCATGTCCAGTACATCGATTTAACTTAATCAACATCAAGATAACCTTAAGAACATGCAAGAAAACAATAAAAATACCTCCTACAGTAACTTAAAGTAAAAATCAAAGTTATATTTAGCTTACAACAGCCTTCAATGCCAATACAACACCATTGAAGTGACTTAAGCTAATCCAAGTAGTATCTTGTAGTTTATCATCCTAACAACTTAACCAACATACAAGCAGGCTTCAGCACAATTAGTAGGCTGTTACACTCATCTTATCCAGTATCAACAACTTTAAATTTCAGCCAAACATAGACCACAACTATCCTCTACGACAACACAACCTCAAAGAGGTGTTGTTCTTCACTAGAACTAACTTTTGATGTTGAAATATGGTGTAATCCATTTGCATGACTTGAAATAAGCTAGCATTGATGTGAAAACCTTGTGTGAGTATTTTACATAACATAAACCACTAAAAAAAACCTCCCACACGATCTGAAACCACCCAAAAATCAGCAACAAAAAGAAGAACAAGAAACTTACTAGCCCAACGGGATTCACGATACTTGATTTGTGTTGTTTACCCTTTATTTGGGTCTTGCATCATGAGATAAACTTGAGAGAGTATTTTTAGGGTTCTAAGGTCTGAATATACTGAAAAGGAATGACTAAAAACGGGGTTGAGGCATCTTATATATATCCATATGTCTTAAACCGTCTATGTGGGCCCCATAGAGAGCTGCTTGCCGCAGTCTCGCGAAAATATGAATATATCTCTACTCCGAGATCCTATCGGTGAACGGTTTAATGAATTGGAAACTAAACTTATATATATTTAATTTGATGGGTTGATCACCCCGTATTTCCAAGTAAATTAGGAGAAAATTTTAGTAACATTTCACCTAAAGTTTAAGTAAAATTATGAACGTACGTTGCGACAAGTTTTGTCGACTTTTGTTCCACAACTTGCTTGACTTCAAAATGTAACACACGACTATCATAAGACTAAAATAACTCATAACATAACCTCCTTATCATGTTAATAACTCTAGTCTCACCCCAAAAGTTCATGTTATAACATTCCAGATGTGTCGACTTTTGACGAAACTTATTTTCTTCAATTGGTTTAGCTTCTAAGCCTTCAAACCCTCTTGGTACATATAGTCCATGATCTTAAATATTTGTAACCTCCAAGTTAAGATAATTAACTTACTTTATGTACTTTCAAAGACGATCTCATTTCTGAGCTTAAATCAAATGACTTACGATGTACTCTCACGTATGAAAATATGGGGTGTAACAATTTGCTCGGATCCAGTGCTATCAGTGGAGACTTAAGGTATAACTGCATGGCGTCCGCAACCCTAAATTTCCCTTTCTACTTCATTTTAGCTGTTTATTTTTATTCAGACAATTATGTTTACTTCAGACCACCATTTGTGTTAATCTAGGTGCTCATGTATTTGTGACACTAGTTCCGGGATTTGAATTTGGATTTCGCTACTTATCAGTTATTGACCAAATTTTAAACTATTCGGATATATTGTTGTCATTTAAATTGGAATTCTCTTTAAGTTTAATAGATATAGCTAACGTTGGCTTGCATAGCAAGTGAAATGTTGGGCGCCATCACGGTCTCAAAGGTGAGAATTTCGAGTCGTGACACGCTAGGATTAAGTGCTAGAACTCTGCAAGACCAATCCAGTAGGACCAGGTCCTTTGACAAACCCAACATATCTATCATGTTTGTTAATCATCAAACCAAAATTCACCATTTTCCAACAGATTCTTCATTTTGATGATGACAAACAAGAGTTCTTTCTAGTGATATCGGACTGCAGTAACTTTGTGTAAGAGTTACTGCTTTGTAAGAACCTTCACCAGCTACTTTGAGAACCTGGTTCTTAACACACATTCACTGGATACAATTGTTAATCATCACAACCCAATTCTCAACAATTTCCCTTTTTGATGATGACAAACAAACATACACAAAATCCCATATAATCCCTGCATGATCAGCCCTAAAAACCCACACGAAACACTTAAGAATATGATTATATGAAAGTAGGCTAAACCAGATTTTTTATATCACTTTTCTGCACATTTCAATCTTCCCTCTTTTGACATCATGAAATAGAGCAATATCTAACATTATGCCAAACATGTAGCAATAATGCAATTTCAATACTATGCCCGCTGGGGCTACACAACAAACAATCAAGTTAAACACTCTCAAGAACATTAATCTAAGGATGCTAGCCATAAAAAAAAGTGAAACCAAAGCTAGCAGGAATTATATTAAGCAAAACCAATTGCAATGTAACATATAAGCACTACAACATCATAATATAACTAAAAAGCAGGATTGTTCAGCAAAAGATCTTATGATTAAAAGGGAATTGAATTTATTTCATAAGAAAGAGTGTAAAGGACCAGGTTCAAAGGTTTCGGAAATTATAAAAAGTTTTTCTTTTCTCCTTTCTAAACTGCAGTAATAATTCCTCATTTCACCATTTTGGTTTCATTGAACTTTCATAATATTGTATTCACCTTCTTCTTTTTTCGCTCTTCCCTTCTTTTTCTTTTTGGAGGAGGTGCCGATGAACTAAAGTTTCTTATTTTGAGGCACCCTTTATCCATACACAACACATAGAGATTTGCACTAGTGTAAGTAACTCACCTTCCATTAATTGCAACCTTATAGATGGCTAAGCGTATAACTTTTCAATATATGAAAAACCAGACAACATTCACTTTCACTTTTGTGCCAACAAATATTCTTCCCATTTTTCATTTTTTTTGTTTTTTTAAAAAAAATTCAGCTCAAAAATAAATTTCAATCATAAAATCGAGTTCCCCCTCAGTTTGTGCATCATTTTTTGTGCACTTAGATCAATGCTCTTTTTGAACCTCAATTTTTTATTCCCCATTTGTATTTGCATCTTTTTTCATGTTTTATGGTTGATAATGTTTAAGATGGGTGTGAGGTTAGAGCTTTAAAAAGTTTGAACGTTCTGGGTAGAGGATGCATTTTTAAGTGGAGTTTAGAATGGACTATGTGGCTTCTGCAAGCAAAACATGATTTCAGTCTATAGTGAGTGAATGCATACCCGAACACTAACGAACCAGGTTCCTCTGGTTGTTCCTTCCGAACTTGCAATGGCTCTCCATCTTTGAAAATAAGGATAAAATCATTAGACCATTGTGAGAACCATTATATCTTGATATGAGTGCATACTTTTTACCGTATAAGACTGGGAGAGACATTTAAGCCATTTTAGGATACATCAAATATAGATCATACTAGCCAATCATTTAAGGGAAGACTCAAGCAAGCACATATGTGATTTATCAAACCGGGTTCCAGTATACTCTTGTCAAATGAACCATGTTCAGTGCTTTGGTGAATATGCAACAATTTAATCCTCCGAATTAATTTAAACCATGCCCAACTACAGAGGAGCCCGCTTCATAACCAATTCCCTTGACTGATTTCTCAATATATGTTCTTATAATTTTTTCTCACTTGAAACTTGATTTTGAATAATATCTATTTCAAAGTCATCATCCAACACATTCTTCTCAACTAAAGCATCAGATTCATGAAAAATCACATAAGCACTTTTCAGCTTACCATTCACAACCAAATACATATAATCTATAGAGTGAGAGAGTGACTTACCTATCTTACCTTTATTAATAAGTTATCCTTTCTAACCAAATGGCACACTCCCTATTTTGAAGGTTGTCAGTGAGAGAAAATTTAATTTATCTTCAGTTATGTGCCTTGAGCAACTAATATACGAATTCAAGTAGCACAATTGGTTGTTCCTTCTCACTTTAGCCTGTAAAACTAGACTAGAGGTTAGATTTAGGAACCCCTACTAGCTTGGGTCCTTTCCTTAGGTTAAAAAGATGAATCAAGTGCCTCTTAGTCCAACTAGGCAAAATATACTTTTCATTTTTTACTTTTGCCTTAAACAAAATTGTGCAACTATCCTTAAAATGAATAGTTTTACCACAATGTTTGCACAACTTATTTTTATGAACTTCCACATACCTAGGATCCAACTTAGAAAACTATTTCTCATATCCAATTCCAGTGTTATTCTTGTTATGATTTTCTTTAAGCCAATTTAGCACATCCGAGGACTTGTTCCACTAAGTTATTCTGGTAAGTTCATAATTATCTTTTTTCAGATTCTTTTCAAGTAATCCATTCTTTTCAGTTTCAACGTACAATTTTCTTTCGTCTTTTTTAATTAATTTTCAAGAGCAATATGAATCTCACTAATTAATCCCTTACCTTTATTTAGTACTTCTTTTGATTTCAGACTTTCAAGTTTGAGTGCTCATTTTCAGTTTTAGGAACGTGAATTTGTTCTTCAAAATCTTTGATTTGGTTTTCAAGTTCAACATTATTATGTTCAAGATTTAAGGAGTATAGTTTAACACTTGAAAACCTATTCATCAATTGATCATTATTAGCATTCAACCTATCAATTTCGTTCATCAAAGAGAGCACTACAAATATCAATTCTTTCTTAACAGTGCATGAATGTTTTCTTTGAGATCAGCAAGGTTTACCACATTAGGTTATTCTCAGAGTTTGAGTCATTCATGGCCATCATATCAAATACTCCATATTTTTCACTTTCACCTTTTGATTCTTTGTTGGAACTGTCTTGAAAGGTTGCTAGCCTGGCTCTTCTCAAGTTGTTGTTAGATGGCCACTTTGGGGACATGAACGCTCAAGGACCATGTCCTTTTACTATTTATTTTCCGTTTCTACTTTTTCCTTTCTGAAAAACTCTTTTAGCATGCAAGTTAGTATATAACATTCTTCCTCATCAAGGTCTGAGTCATCACTCATATCTGTTGTCAAGGCTAGACTTTATTTTTTATTTGGCTTATCCTTTCTTTGATCATTCTTAAGAAGTTCATAGATCATCAAGTTTCCAATAAGTTCATCCATTGTCAATTCGTCTAGCTCCTTTACTTCTTAGATGCATGTAACCTTATTCTTCCATGGAGATGGCATTATCCTCAAGATTTTCATGACAAGTTCTTCAAAAGAAAATACTTTTCCAAGAGATTGGAGTTCATTAGTAATACGAACAAATCGAGCATGCATGTACTTTATTGTCTCCCTATCATCCATAGAAAATAATTTATATTATATCATAAAGAGTTCAAGTTTAGACCCTTTTACCGGGTTAGTTCTTTTGTGAGCAATTTTCAAAGCATCCCAAATTTGTTTTGCTGGGAATAGGAAAAACTCATATTATATTCATCTGGGCCATGTCCACAAGTCAGTATCTTGATGGCCTTAACGTTCTTATCCAACATCTTGTACTCTTTAGCAGTGAATTCTTCCTTAATTTTAGGCATCTTTGTTCGTCCCAACTTTTCTTAGTAGGGATTAGGGGTTATCGGTAATTATTTCCCACAATTTATAGTCTTCAGTTTGCAAGAAAATTTCTATGCGATTTTTTCACCAACTATAAAGTTGGCCATTAAATAGTGGTGGATAAATGGTTGGTTATTCCTCATTCATTATAGGTGGTGCACTCATGTTTATGATCTCTCAAGGTGTTAGCCTTTATTATTGAGAACCTTCTCTGATTGCAACTGTTAGTTTGGTCCACTACTTAGACACCTATATATGAACGTGGTTCTTACATATGCTCATTCATTAAAATAGTAAAGTGCTAAATTAAATGCACAAGAGATTTTTACGTGGAAAATATCCTTTCTCCGGGGAGTAAAACCACGACCCACCTATGGTATTTCTAACAAAAATATTACCAAAACACCGAGCAGTTTTAGGTTACAAAACTCTTATAACCTAAGAGACTAAATCCTAGCCACTTGACTGCCTACAACCACTTTGATTGTAGCAGAAAGCTCAAACTAACTCTAGCCTAAGACTTGAATTCTCTCACAGAGAAAACCCCCTCAAAATGCGTCATGTATACATAAATAAGATTACAAATCAATAGCCTAATTCAGTAAACTAGACTAGACACAATGAATTCGACACTGAATAAAGGAACAAGTTCTCTAGTCTGGTTCTTTTACACGTTCTAGACTTCAATATCCACTTTGAACTCACTGTTTTCTCACTTTTCCGCAATTTTCTTTGAATAATTAATGGAAGTGCACGCCTACAATGAAGTAGACTTGAACTACATATAGGTAACCCATTAGTAGCATAAAGAGTCCAAATCATAATAGGAAAAAAAATAATAAGAGATCAACTTCATAAAAGACTTACCATGTATGACCACATTATTTTTCTTATTTGTTTCCTACTCCAAATAATTTTTTTCAGCAAGAAACCTATTTAATTTCCATAAAATTCATGAAAAATATATCTCTTAAAGATCTCCCTCCTAACCCTAGAGGATATAGGAAGTATAGGAAAAATATGAGTATTTTCTTAAAATATATCCACTTTTAACTCTACTTCCTTTAAAACTTGGTCTCCAAGTTAACAACAAAGATTTACCTAGATTCTCTATTATTTAGGCGGCTGGTAGGTCATAAAACACGAAATAGTATCTCTCAAAAGTGAATCCTACTCCTGCTAGGATTAAGTTCCAACACTCTGCAAGACCAACCCAACAGGACCATGTCTTTCACTAGGTCATTCGACCAACCCCATATATCTGCCATGTTTGTTAATCATCAAAATTAAAATTCACCAATTTTCAATAAATTTTCCCCTTTTGATGATGACAAACAAGAGTCTTTTCAAGCAATATCGGAGTGCAGTAACTTTGTGTAAAAGTTACTATCTTATAAGAACCTTAAGCAACTACTTTGATATCTTAGTTCTTAACACACATTTACCGGATACAATTGTTAATCATCAAAATCCAATTCTCAACAAGCATAAAATAGGACAAGTGTACATCAATTACAACTAGTTTAGATAATTGTGCAACTATATACTCTGTATCCAATCTTTATTTTGAAAGTTGATATCGAAGAATATAGAATTAGTGAAGGTTCATTAGAGATGTTAGCTAGTCGAGAAGGCTACTTAGGAGACCGGGTAGGAGATTCGGAGCATATATCCTCACCTTTTTGAGACTCCACATATGATTCTAGACTCGTTCAAGGATAAACAATTGTTAAAGGGGGGAATGTATTGATCCAGCTGGTCGTTTTGAGTATTTTAGCCTTATTTCTCCTATTTGATGCTTTACGTATGTGTAATTATGGTCACGAGACTTGTCGGGGTGGTTGGTTTGGTTTCAGAGAAGTTTGGGGTTGAAATGGGACACTTCGTCCCAAGGTTGTATTCCTAAGTCGTAAGAGTTGATCGGAGTTTGAGTTTTGTGTAGATGACTCTCGGATGGTACTTTGATGATTCTAATAGTTTTGTATTGTGATTTTGTACTCGGACGGATTTTCGAATTTTGATTTGGAGGTTCCTAGGTTGTTTTGGCTTGATGGCAAAAGTTGAAAAGTTGAAGGTTTGGAAGGTTGATAAGTTTGACTGAAACTCTGTTCATATCGGTTTGGATTGTAGTTCTAGAAGTTTAAATAGGTGTATTATGTCATTTGGGACTTTTTTTGCAAAGTTTGGGGTCATTCCAAGTTAATTTGATAGGGTTCGGCATGAGTTTTAGAAGTTGAAAGTCCATTATTTTTCTTATGCTTGAATTGAGGTGTGATTCGTGGTTTTTGATACTGTTTGGATGATTCAGGGCCTCGAGTAGGTTTGTGTAATATTTTGGGATTGATTGGTGTGATTGGATGGGGTCTCGGGAGCCTCGGGTGTGTTTCAGATTATTTTGGACTTTGTTGCATGGCTGAAGGTTTTTGATTCCTAGAGTTTGCACACCTTCGAAGTATTGGTAGCAGATGCGAGTCCGCAGGTGTGGGTTTTAGACCACAAAAGCGGACAAGGTTGGAGACTTGGGGAGTCCACAAATGCGGAAGGAGGGGGTAAGTGTGAGGTTGCATCTGCGGTGGGAGACCGCAGAAGTGTAAGGGCAGGTACGATGTGTGGGCTGCAAAAGTAGAAGGTATGGGAGTTGAGTTGGACCATGGATTCTTTCAAGTGACCGCATATGTGATTTGCTAGACAAAATATTTAATATAAATGGTTTGGTATTTTTATTATTTTTGGAGTTGTGGAACTCGGATAGGGACGATATTTGGAGAAATTTTCATCACAAATGAAGGGGTTAGTGATCTTTACTCGATTTTGGTGTTAGTTATTAATTACCCACATATTTTTACACCTAATTTATATTAATTTTAGGTGGGATTTGGGGTTCTTTGGACTATGATTTTGGAGAGTGAGATTTGGTGATTTGAGGGTTGATTTGAGGTTGGAATTGGATGAAACACATATATTTGGGCTTGCATCGAAATGGGTGTCCGGAATTTGTGAGTATTGTCGGGTTTCGGGGTACGGGCCCGAGGTTAACTTTTTCGGTTGAATTTGCATAATTGATTCAAGATCTTAGCTTACCATGCTCGTTGAGGAGTGAGTAATTCGACAAGGCCCTCTCTTATTCTAGTGCTTCTGTAAATCTAATGTCTGTTTGTGTTCAGGAAACTAGAAGGTAAGTTTGGAGTGATCAAATCAATATCATTGTCCCTACAACTGGCTGACAAGACCACCATTTTTTTGGAGGGAATCATTGAAGATATTCTAGTACGGGTGGACAAGTTTGTGTTCCCCATAGATTTTATTGTGGTGGATATGGAAGTGAATAAGGACGTACCTCTAATTCTAGGGATGCCATTTTTATGTACAGGCAGAGCTATCCTTGATATCTACAAGGGGAAACTTATGCGCAGAGTGGGAAATGAGAAACTCATGTTTGAGATGAAGAGAAAGATGAAATACCCTAGTGACAAGGTGTTTGACTACTCGTGCTTCAAGCTAGATGTTGGGGAATTGGCTGAAAAATACAAGTTTGACAAGCTTGTAGGGTATACCCTAGAGGGATGTATTACTGATTCTAGCATAGCGGAGGATGAAGATCCTGAAATAAAGATAGAGGCTGTAACTCTTGAAACTGAGGATCAAGTGGTTGATGAGGAGGAACTAAAAGAGGGGGATTCTAAGCCTATTGTGGAATTGAAATTCCTTCCTACTCACTTGAAATATGTTTTTTCTTGAAACTAATAATTTCCCTGTGATTATTTCTGCTTACTTGGCAGGTAAACGGGAGCAAAAGCTAGTGGAGCTGCAAGAAAAGTATAAAAGGCCATTGGCTGGAGTATAGCTAATATTTAAGGAATCAGTCCAGCCATTTGCATGCACAAAATTCCGCTGGAAGAAAATAGCAAGCCAGTGGTGCAGCCCCAACGCAAGTTGGCAAAAAAACTAGATGATGTAATGCACAAGGAGAACGTTATATTGTTAGATGTTGGAGTGATTTTGATAGTCGGTGGATTAATCTTGTGCAAGTTGTACCCAAGAAGGGGGAATGATAGTGGTGAAGAATGAATTTAACAAATTTATCCCAACATGAACAGTCACAAGGTAGAGAATTTTCATTGATTATAGAAGGCTAAATGATACAACAAGGAAAGACCACTTCCCATTTCCCTTCATTGATCAGATGCTCGTAAAAGCGGTTGGACATGGATGCTACTATCTCTTGGACGGGTACTCAGGCTATAATCAGATACTCATTGCCCCAGAAGATGTTGAGAAGACTGCATTCACCTTCTCGATATGTATTTTTGCTTACAGGAAGATGCCATTTGGGTTGTGTAATGCACCGACCCCTTTTCAGAGGTGCATGATGTCTATATCCTCCAATCTAAACGGAAAGTGTCTAGAGGTACTCATGGATGATTTCACCCTCTTTGGTGATGACTTTGATGATTTCTTGAAGAATTTGGAGCTTGTGCTTTGAGAGTTGCAAAACCACTCACCTGGTTCTTAACTGGGAGAAGTGCCACTTCTTGGTGAAAGAGAGAATTGTCTTAGGCCACAAAGTGACTGTACATGGCATTGAAGTTGATAGAGCAAAGGTTGATGTAATTTCTAGGATCCTTCCACCTACTTCTGTGAAGAGAATAAGGAGTTTCTTGGGACATGTTGGGTTCTATAGAAGATTCATTAAAAACTTTTCTAGCATTACCAAACCATTGGCTGCATTGCTAGCGAAGGATGTCAAGTCCGTTTTCATTGTGGAGTGCTTTAGAGTATTCTAATTGATTAAACAAAAGCTTGTAAGTTCTTCTATTGCAGTGATACCCGATAGGAGCAAGCCATTTGAGATAATGTGTGATGAGAGTGATGTAGTTGTGCGGGCAGTTTTGGGGAAAAGAAAAGATAAGATGTTTAGGCCCATCTTCTATGCAAGCAGGACGTTGAATGATGCTCAAATCAACTATGCCACTATTGAGAAAGAGTTCTTTGTTTTTGACAAGTTTAGATCATATCTGGTGGGAGGTAAACTGATTGTACACACTGACCACTCAGGCTTGAAATACTTGTTGAATAAGTAGGAGTCCAAACTGTGTCTGATGCGATGGGTGATAATTCTCCAAGAGTTTGAGTTGGATATCAAATATAGGAAGGGCACAAAAAATCAAGTTGCTGATCATCTATCTCGACTTGAGAGACCTCATGTTGAAGCAATTGAAATAAGAGAAGAGTTCCCTGATGAGCAGATTTTCTACGTTGTTGCGTGTATCCGAAAGGCCACCTTGTTATGCTGATGTAACCAAATTTTTGGCTAGTGTATGGTTGCCTCGTGACCTCTCTCGTGATAAAAAAAAGGAAGCTTCAAGGTGAGGTAATTTTTTTTTTTTTTGGAATGACCCTTTCTTGTTTAAATTGTGTGTAGATGGTGTGATTCGAAGATGTATGCCTGAAGGAGAAATGACAAGCAGTCTGTCTCATTTCCATGATGGAGTAGCGGGAGGACACTATGGTGGAAATCACACTGCAGTATAGGCCATGGAAGTCGGGTTCTATTGGCCTACTTTGTACAAAGATGTGCGAACGTATATAGTTGCATGTGACAAATGTCAAAGGGCAAGTAATATTAGCAAGAGGGATGAAATTTCTCTCAACTCTATACTGCTATGTGAAAATTTTGACGTGTGGGGTATTAAATTCATGGGCCCCTTCCCATTGTCTCATTACTATGATTATATCCTTGTAGCCATTGACTACGTCTCTAAATGGGTCGAAGCAATCCCTACTAGGACCAATGATGCTCGGGTGGTGTGTGAGTTCCTACGGAAGAACATCTTTACCTGCTTTGGGATACCTCTAGTGATTATTAGTGACAATATGTCTTATTTTGTGAATAAGAAGTTTGTTGTATTGCTATCCAAGTATGGGATCACACACAAAATAGGAACCTCGTACCATGCCCAAACTAGCGGGCAAGTTGAAGTGGCTAACCGTGAGCTTAAATGAATTCTTGAAAAAAACAGTTAGTGCTTCTCGTAAAGATTGGTCTGTAAAATTGGATGAAGTTGTATAGGCATACAAAATTGCGTTCAAAACAACCATAGGGACTTCACCGTTCAAATTAGTGTATGAAAAATCGTGTCATCTACCTATTGATATAGAACATAAAGCTTATTGAGCAATTAAGATGCTTAATCTTGATCTTAGTCTTATTGGTGAACACATATTGGCGCAGATGAACGAACTAGAGGAGTTTAGGCTGGACGCATATGAAAATGCGTGAATCTTTAAGGAGAATACAAAGAGGTAGAATGATGTCGTGATTAATACAAAGGAGTTTCATGAAGGGGACAAAGTCTTACTATACAATAGTAGACTTAGGTTGTTCCTTGAAAAATTCAAGTCAGGATGGACATGTCCATATGTGGTGAAACATGTCTCACCATATGGCACCATTGAGATCCAAGATGAAGAAGGGAATGAGAGCTTCAAAGTGAATAGGAACAGGTTGAAATCGTACCTTGTTGGAGGATTTGACAAGCAATCCTCTAGCATCGTGATCAAATGAGCCTAAGTGACGGAGTCAAGCTGGCGACTATAACTCATAACTCCTTCTAACCCTTTCTCTTGGTTTTGTAGAATATTTTAGATAATTTTAGATTAGGATGATTAGTTTTTATGAGTTTTGGTATTTTTTTGGACAGGTATGAGCATGAATTGGGCGCAAAATAAGTACATAATAGAGTGGGGGTGCAACCCGTAGGCTGAAAAGCTAAAATGATGGAGCTTTGAGAAAACTGGCTAGGTGCATTGCGTAGGGCGCCGCACCCTACGCCGCGCTAAGCCAAGCAGGTGAGTGAAAAAAATAGCTCTCTGATAATCTCCACAACCGCGCCGCACCCAGCGACGCAATTGTTCATTTTTTCATCCAGTTAAAATAAATTAAAAAATAAAAATTTGAAAATGAAAAAAAAACCTGTCCCTCTGCTTAAAACAAACCCCCCCCCCTCCTTTCCAATTAGTTTCTCCTCTTACATACCCCTCTCTAACTCACCCCCAAATCCCCCATTCTTCTTCCTCTTCTTCAAATTTCTTCCACACCTACCTCCCATCCTCCCTCAAGGTAAGTTCTTCCTCTTATCTCCTCTCTTTCCTTTAGTATTTGTGTGTAGTATTTTGATAGTTTTATTCTAGTTTAACTTAACCCTAGGTAGTTCAATTTTTGCTAATCTTTTTGTTGTCTTTCATAATTTGGCCAAAATTTTACTTGCTTTTGTGGGGATTTTCGTTGTTATTATGCATGTGGATGAATTTTGGTATGTTGTGGAGGCATTGGAGTTATATTGTGATAAAATTTGGTGGGGTGCCTATATGGCCAAAAATTAGTGAATATTGTGTGAACTTTAGAGCACTTTATGCTATTGTTACAATGTGATGATGTTTTGTTTGTTGTTGGGTGGTTGATTGGTGTATTTGTATGGTGGTTCTTGACCACGTTGAGTTTGAAATAATGTATTAACACTAGTTCCTATTACATGTTTGAAAAATTCCCCAATGACTCCAATGGTGAAGTATGAACACAAAGTTGATTCTTGTGACTTAGTGTCACGACCCAATATCCCCTCTGTGAGAGGTCGCGACGGCACCTAGTCTCCACGACTAGGTAATCCTAACATTTTCCAAAAAAATGAAAATAAAAGCACAAATATTAACAACTAACAGTAACATGCAATTTAATAGTTGATAGAAATGTCGCTCGGCATATACAATAATAACTCCTGGAACATAATAAGTCACAAGATTCTAAGAATTTGACTAACTGTTCTATACATCAGCATTTAGCAGTAGTAAGGGAAGAACTACACAAAAGAAATAGAGGGGGACTCCTAGGTCTGCGGACGCAGCAAATGTACCTTGAAGTCTCCGGAACAGTAGCACATGCACAACTAATAGCGAGGCTAGAATGATGCACCTGGATCTGCACACAAAAACATGTGCAGAAGAGTAGCATGAGTACACCAAAATGGTACCCACTAAATGCCAAGCCTAACCTCGTTCGAGTAGTGACGAGGTTAGGTTAGGCCCACTAGTAAATAATAAATAAGGTAGGAGAATATACAGTATAATAAGAGTCTAGACTTTAAGAAAAGGAAAGACGGCAGAAATAATAGTACAACACACAAGGGTAAACAACGGGGGATCTCTCGAGATACCGTCTCATAGTCCCAAAATAAATGTGCAGGGAGAACTCCCGAGGTATCGCCTCGTAGTCTAAAATTAAATGTATAGGAAAAACTCTCGAGGTACCGCCTCGTAGTCTCAAAAGTAAATGTGCAGGGGGGTCTCCCGAGATACCGTCCCGTAGTCCCAAAGTAAATACACAGTTCAAACAAATGAAGCTAAAAGTTACAACAAGAAAACTTATAGTTTAGACTAAGTACAAGTCAAGAAAAGGAGCAGGAATCCACTAAGCATGCTACAAAGAGTTCAAATAAGCAATTAAAACATGTAGACTGCTATTCTAGGCTAACATGATAACTACACATGCTAGTATTACTCATTTAAGATGAAAATAGGTTATTACTCAGTAAAATCAGGGTTTTCAACAAATATCATGTGTACGCATTCGTCACCTCGCGTACACAGCGCTCACATATCATAACAGTACCAAATCCTAAGGGGATTCTCCCCACACAAGGTTAGGCAAGCCACTTACTTCGAACCAAGCTCAATCAGTCGGTAACACTGCCTTTTCCACGAATATCCGACTCTAAATGGACCAAATATATCCAAAACCAATAACATACCATAAATATAACTATAAGAAGCTAACATAATAAATGAAATCAAAGCTAAAGAAAGAAATTAGAAAATCAACCCAAAAGGGTCCACGTCTCAAAATCGGGTAAAATTCAGAAAATATGAAACCCATTCACTCAGGAGTCCAACCATATAATAATTACTCGAATCCGATCTCAAATCGCCTTTCAAAACTCCAAATTTTAGTCTAGGAAGTTTCTACCATTTTCCCCCTAATTTCCATCTCAAATCCATAATTAGATGATGAAATTAATAATAGATTCATGAAATATAGTCCAATCAAGGTTAGAATCACTTCCCCAAACAATTTCCTTGAAGAATCCTCGAAACATTTCCTCACATCGAGCTCTCAAGTCCAAAAATTGAAAATGGGAATCAAACCCTCGAACTTGATATTTCCTGCCCAGCGATTCGGTATCTGCGGACCACTAGTCGCACCTGAGACACTGCACCCGTGAAATTTCCCCTCACAGGTGCGTAAAAGACTTAAGGGGCTGGTTCTGCATATGCGAGCAATAGGCCGCACCTGCGCGCCCACTCTTGCGGATATCTTCCGCTTCCGCGATCCTCACGCTCCAGGCCCCATCCGCTTCTGAGCTCCATATTCCGCAGATGCGGATCCGCTTTTGTGGAACAATCTCGCACCTGTGTTCACATACCAAGATTGACCAAACCGCACCTGCGCTCTTCCTTCCGCACGTGCAAATCCGCACCTGCAGTCTCCCCTCTGCAGGCGCGAAACACCAAAAACCAGAAAATCTTCAACAATTGCCTAAGTCCAAATTTAATCCGTTAAGCATCTGAAACACACCCGAGGCCCTCGGGACCTCAATCAAATATACCAATTAGTCCTAAAACACCATACGAACTTAGTCGAGTCCTCAAATCACATCAAACAACGCTAAAAACACGAATCACCCTCCAAGTCAAACATAATGGATTTTGAAACTTCAAACTCCTACAACCAATGTCGAAACATATCAAACAACGTCCGATTCACCTCAAATTTGCACACAAGTCATATTCAACATTACGGACCTACTCTAACTTACGGAATCGAAATGTGACCTTGATATCAAAAAGTCCACTTCCGGTAAAAATCTCTAAAAATTCGACTTTCGCAATTCAAGCCTAAATTTGCTACAGACCTCAAATTTATGGTCCGAACACACTCCTAGGTCCAAAATCACCCAACAGAGCTAACGGAACCGACGAAACTCCATTACAGAGTCGCCTTCACACAGTGCCGACTACGGTCATGTCCTAAGACTTAAGCTTTCGTTTAGGGACTAAATGTCCCAAAACACTCCGAAACCAAAAACAAAACCTCCCGGCAAGACTCATGAGCAGAAAAAGATACGGGAAAAACAATAAATAGTGGATCGGGGCTATAACTCTCAAAACGACCGGCCGGGTCACTACACTTAGTAATGAACTTGATGTTAGAAGATAAGTATGGGGTGGGCGTTCATGTTCTTATGTGTGAACTTTTAACGTGTTAGCCCCGAGTGCTAATCGATTGACCACCCCATGATAATGTGTTACTAGTTACTAATTAGGGTGTCTGATTCATGCTAAGTATTTGTGTAGTACTGTATTGTAATTTCTTAATTTTGTTTGTAATGTTATGTTGGTGGTTGGGCGGGTTATTGATTACGTGTGGCGTTCTTTCAATGGGGTAGTATGAGTCCCCCATACACATTGTACTTGTGAATATGCCGGACATAAGTGTGTGGTGGCTCCCCGTTTGGATTTCTTGTTATTCTATATGTTGTGGTTAATGTTGTTCGTCTTGTGCAAGTACAATGTTCTGTCGACCCAGCAAATGAGCTAATGTTGGCTCTTCTAGGGTTGCTTTTAGCAGTCGTAGAGGAGGTAGACGGGCACCACCCCCTGCCCCAGTGGAGGAAGTGATGGAGCGTATAAATCCAGATGATGACGTGGTTCCAGAGCGCAAATTCAGTATTCGGGTTGTCCCAGCCCATGCTAGATATTGGTTTCAGAAGTTTGTCCATGCGGTGAACCCGGAGCCTGAGGTTGCTATTGACAATGGAAAGTTGGACCGAAAATATAATGAGATATACAACAACCTTCGGGATTTGGGTTTTAACAGCTTATTTCGTCCTCATGATGCGATGAACATGAACCACGTAAAGGCGTTTTATGCTTACTGGCAACCTGAGGCCAACCTAGATGCTATGTATAAGGTAAAATGATTTCCTTATCCTCCCAAGTTATCAATGGGATTTTGGGCTTCATAAAGCACTCCCACAAGCTCTTTTAGAGATATCTCTATCGGCGAGGCTATCTTGATATCTGCCGACAGCTATGTGGAGCTGACTGATCTTCTATCGCATGGACGCGGGTTGTGAATGAGTTTCACAAGGACATGAAGAAGGGAACATTCCATCGTCCGACCAGGGTTATTTTGCGGCTAATCAATGCCAAAATCATGCCTACCTAAAGTGACACTAATGTCTCACAACTGAAAGTGTGTTCGATCTATGCCTTTTTGACAAGGATGCAGTTTGATATCGAAAACATCATGCTGGAGCACTTGGTGAGAGTGGGACCATTTGGGGCCCACCGCCTATACTACCTGAGTATGATCACTCGAGTGTTGCGGGCGCACCATGTAGAGGAAGAGTTTCATTATGACCGGGCCATCCCAGTGTCATATCCTATCAAGGCCTTTGATATCACAGCTCCTCCTGTTGATGCTGTTACATTATACCAGAGGCTTCTCCGTGTCTAGGAGACACTGTAGATGTTATTTGTTGATTTACTCCTTCACTTTGATCAGGGGGAGACTGACTAATTGTTTAGTTTAGACTCTTCCCAGTGATGGATTCCGTCAAATGTTTTCTTGAGGGATTTTAAGTCGAACGAGGAAAATACAAAAAGAAATTGAAAATCCAAAAATATATGTCTTTTAATTTTTTAAATTTTAGTTTTTTAGATAGTGTAATAATTTCCCCTTGGTTTTTCTTTGCGTCGTGGTTATTTTTCAAGGGTTTTACTAGAATCGCATGTAGTTAGTTTTTTATTTTAGTTTTATAAGAATAATGAATATCGAGTCATAGCGCTAAAGTGAAGAAATTTTCCTTGAATACATATGCTTTGAGAGTAATGAATGCCTTAGTTGTGACGCGTAGGCTTAGTTCTTGGCTCATGAATAAGTACCTTAATTTGTTTGATCTTGATTTTGCTTAACTTCTTTAACTAGAGAGTCGAGATAGATTCGGTCCCTAGTGAGTTATATGCCATGGTGTGTATGAGGTTTTGTGATATTCTGTGCATGTCAGTTGATGGCTAGAACTTGCTGGTGTGTTGCAAAGCGAAAGAGTAGTCTTGTTCAGTCTAGGAAGTGATATAGGCATTTCTTTGTTGAGCCAATTATATGCCTGTGACCTGCCTAATTGTTGTGTATCCTAGTTAGCCCCTTTGAGCCTATAATTTTATTTTTTTTGGCAACCACACTATAAGCCTGACCCATTTTTCGAATTGACCATTTATTTGAAACTTTAACTTCTCTTAAGCACTTGAATTTGTTAAGAGCTTGTTAAAAGTTATGTGGAGGTATGGTATGCACTGTTTAAATTATTTTTGAGAGCCACTTGTAGGGAATTGAAAAAGTGGTGAATTTGCTTGAAAAATTAAAATCATAACTGCGAAAGAAAAAAAAGAACTTGTGTAAGTATTAGAAAGAGAAAAAGTAATTCCTTGCTAGTAGTATGTTCTCATTGTATTTGTGCTTAAAGAAATCGGGAGCTTGATGTTATTATGTGTGAAGGTTGCGTTTGGTTCAACATAAGTGTGGGGTTTGAATTATTAATATATGTATATTAAAGTGCTCAGGGAGATGTAGTCACCATATCCAAATTGTATCATAGTTGTCCCGCAGCCTAATATTACAACCAAATTAAAGTCCTACTTGATCTTTTACTGAATGAGCTAAATTAGTAGAGTATTACATTACAGATAAGCCTATAGTATGTCTTCTGTGGCACATGAATTTTGATTTTGAGAGTGAGTGAATTCTGTATATCTTGAGTTCCTATTTGTTCTTGAATTTTATTGTATGATGAACTACTCTCTATTTTTGGTGTGAGGGAACATGACTTGCGAAGGAAAGGTAATGACTTTGACCCCGTGTTAGAGTAAGTAAGCAGGTTGTGAAAAAATATTTGGTGCTTTTGAGTCGAGCTTTGAGGTTAGGATGTTATGATAGGGTGCTTAGACTGCTTGAAAAATTCTTGGTTTAATGTGTCAGGAAAGTTGTTTGATGAAAAAGGTCGTCCCTATGCAAAGTGTAGTTTGATTTCTCGAGGACGAGCAATAGTCAAAGTGTGGAGTGTTGATGGTAGGCTAGAAAACCGTGTTTTAGACATAGTATGCACTCTAATTATTGTATTTTACGTGTGTTTGAGCTTTAATGATAGTGAATTACACTTATTGCATGTTTTATGACTTGTAGGAAGTGATTCCGAGTCAAAAAATTTATTTGGGGCTAAGTCAATCAATTTGGAGCGCTGAAGTCAGAGTAAAAGAAAAAGGAAATTAAACTGAAATCGTGTTCTGGGGTTGCGCACCAAGTATGTATGTCAAAGAGTGGATTAAACAATTTACTATGAAAAAAGACACAGTCGCGCCGCATGAGGTGCGGCAGTGAAAAACTTGCTTGACAGAAAGAATTCAAGGCCGCTGATAAACTCCACAGGCGCGCCGCTCCTTGCGCCGCCGCGTCTGTTCATTTTGGATTAGAGTTATTTCTTGTTTCGTCTAGGAAATGGTAGTTTCATTTGGGCCCATTCCTAAGGTATAACTACGCCAAAATACATTTTTGAAGGACTATTTGGACCTACGAAAGATTTGAGAAGCAACTAAGGCAAGAAGACACAAGAATTCGTCAAGATTTCAACCAACAATCAGTGAAATACGGTAGTTTGTATCGAATCATAAGCATTGATGTTATTTTTATGTTTTTAAACCTTATTGAGATAACTTTTTTCATTGCTATGGAGTAATTTTTATTAGGATGTTGACAGATACGATGTTTTGATAACTTGATTGGAGATTCGATTCTTGATAATTATTGGAATTAATTGATGGAGTTTTAATTCGTATTGTGAAGTTAATTTTTATTTTTCTTAATCAAATAAGGAGCTTGATATTGAATTTCTTACATTTTATGCTCTAGTTTAAATTCGTGATTCAAATAGGTAATTGAAAGAGCCTCTTGAATTGTTAATGAACTAGAAAATATGGAAATATTCATGAGAAGTTACTCTTTTGACCATAACCATTTTTTATTCGTTACAATTGTATACCGTGCTTCAATTGGATTAATTACTGAAATTAACGTTTTATCAAAAGAGTAACATTAACTTCAAGTGTAATCTAATTATCTGTTGAATTCGTGAGAACCAACAATATTATTGAGTTAACTAACTCAAGAAATCTTGAGTCAATTATCTTGCACCTGTCTAGTCAATTACCCTTAGTTTGCTCATTGATATTTCTTCATCGCTCAGCTGCTTTGTAACCAATTATTAATTGCTTAATTTTTAGTAGTTAATCGTAGTTGATATCATCAAATCAAGTGTTAATTTTTCTGTATAGTAATCAATTGAAGATTATTCGAACACTGTTTAAATTCAATCCTTGTGAAGACGATAATTAAACTATATTATCTTTGGTTAGCGAGCAATAATTCTTTGTTGTGTTTTGCGCTCGTCATGTAGAAAGATTTAAGAGTTTTGGAGAAGGCCAGCATTTAAGATGAGAAAAAAAATTGAAACGTTTGAAAGACAAACTCTTGTACCAGCATCCCATATTAAGGTGAGTAATTTAAGGAGTTTATGAAATTGGTATATAATCAAATTAATAAGTTAAAAATTATAATAAGTTATATTTTAAACTTTTTTTTTGATATAGTGATAATTCTTTTAGTGTAAATACACTGGTAATACTATCCCAACAAAAAAAATCTAAACCTGTATTCTATGTGAATTCCTCAAAAACTAAAGGGTTTTTTTTCTATAGATACAAAATTAGGATACGATTTACTCGATTTAGCTAGGTTTTCATATTTACAAAAAGTAACTAGTTTTTTTTTTTAATAAATACATAGAAATCCTGTCAAAATGTATAATTTATATACAACTTATAGATACTTTTCGTTGTACATATTCAAGTAAAATACAACCTTTTTGTTATACAGAATACAGTCAAATACATACAATATACATACAACTTGCATAAAATTATGTTAATCGTATATATTTAGTATTTGTACACCTAACATGCAAAATACATGTAATTTATTTATGTCTTCACCTTCGAGTTTCAATATGAAATTCTAACTAAACAAACTCAAATATTAACCAAAATCCCTCAGGGATATTCTCAATAATTCCACCAACACTCATTTTAAATAAATAATAATTTTACAAAACTTAATTTTCGAATTCAAAACTTCAAAATTTTTAATCTATGTCAATGGAGTTCTTAATAAATATGAATTAGGTATCCACCGAGACAAGATCATCCACTCGATCGGCAACTTTCTCTATAGCTTCCAGAATTATCAGCTTCACGCTTCTTTGTTTCTCTATTATTTTACCTCTGTTCATTACCGTTCTTGCTCCTTTTTGCTTAGCTTTTCTTTCCGTCATCGCTTCGATTTACTTGGTGATTTATCTCTAAAACTTAGAATAATCAAGTTTGATTCTAACCAATCTCTGAGACAAATAAAGGTATTAAGGCGAGGACATTTCAATTGTTTCTACTACTGTTGACTCTCTTTTTCGTTTCTATAAAATTCATTCGTTCTTCTTTCTATTTCTTTTTCGGATTTCTTCTCTGTCACTATAGTATTTTTCCATCAATCCTATGTCACTACTCTTGAATCGTCGTTGCTATATTGCTCTTACAACGTTTTTTGTATCTCTTTGTTTTTCTTTTTGGTTGTTTGATCATGATTATAATAACCTAATGCAATTATGATGACAAAATCTCTTAGACCGAGAAATTTTTGGAGATATGGTCATGCCTTTTTTCGGCTTTTGTATTTGGAGAATGAAAAGTATGAATTATTGACACTAATTTTTCTTCCTGAGCTTTTAAGCTTCCTTATCATAGTCGCTAAACCCAAAATAACAGTGAAAAAGGAGAAATAAGGATTGGGTAGGACGGATTTTCACACTTAGTGTGTGTTTTTTCTATTGAATTTTGATCTGCGTCACTAGTTTGGCATCTGATTTATGTACTTTCTGGTTCTTTAATGCTATCCCATCTGTGTCATCTTGGATGGAATAATGGCTTATTGGAAGCTATTAGCATATGTCGATCCGAGAAATTTAGAAACGTAACCATTGCCTGATATGATAAGAAAATTCTTATTTGACCTTCAATAATGTTGGAAAAAAATAACAGCCAAGAGAAATTTTAGTGATAGAAATCAAATCTTGTGATGAGCCGATATGTCATTTATAGTTTTACCAATCCTTTCTGTGTTCCGAGACCTCGAATAGCTCCATTTAGCCTTTCTCAATATGCAAGCGCAATTCGGGTCTTTTTCGGTAAAAGGTTTTTCTGAGAAAAATTGATAAAAATGTGAAATCGTGCTTAAAACTCATTTGAGTTGATTATGGTCAACGTTTTGTGTGAACGAATCCGGATCAGTATTTTGACAGTCCCGGTAGGTCCGTATCGTGATTTTGGGCTTGGGCTTATGCCCGAAATCGAATTTGGAAATCCCTAACTTGATTTGACCTAATTTGGAGAAAACTAGCCATTTAATGTTCTAAAGAATTTCTAAGTTTGACCGAAGGTTAGACTTTGTTGCTATCGGGTTTGGATTTTATTTCCGGAACTTGGTATATGCTCATTTCAGTATTTATGACTTGTATGCAAAATTTGGTGCAAAACAGAGTTGATTAACGTGATTCAGACGTCCAATTGTAAAATTTCATGTTCTTGAGTTTTTTTAAAAATTTCAATTATTTTGGTGTCTGATTCGTGGTTCCAGGTATTATTTTGATATTTTGATCATGCGAGCAAGTTCGTATGATGGTATTACATTTGTGTTCATGTTTGGTTCGGAGCCTGAGGGGCTCGGATGAGTTTCAGATAGGATAAGGGTGATTTTTGGACTTAGGCCATTGCTGGATTTTCACTATTGTTGTCACCTGGTGCTTTGTGCTTGTGATGACCCAAGGGGTCATTTTATGAATTTGGACTCCACTCTATGCTTAAAATCATAAACAGACTGATTTTAAATACCTAGATTTGTGTGCGCAGTCCGAGCGTACAACCGGAAAGCTTTTATGTGAAAATATGAGAAATAGTGATTTCTAGAATTTAAATTTGATTATAGTTGATTTTGGTCAATATTTTGAGTAACCGGACCCGGATCTGTGTTCCGACGATCCCGGGAGGTCCGCAGTAAAATATGGGAGTCGGGCGTATGCCCGAAAATGAATTCCGAGGTCCCAAGCCTTAGAAATCAATTTTTGAAAGAAATTATTTTGCTGAAATATTAATGAAATAAAGAAAAAAATTTAATGTTTGAAACCATTAGTATCGGGCCTGCATTTTGGTTCCGGAGCCCGGTACATATTTGTTATAGTATTTAAAGGTTAACTGTGAACTTTGGTGAAAAACAGAGTTTATTTGACGTGATTCGGACATCCAGTTGAAAAGTTATGAACTTTAAGTGTGAGGAAAATGATGAGTTTTAAGGTTGAATTCATAGTTTTACATGTTATTTTCATGATTTGATTGCACGAGCAAGTCCGTGTGATATTTTTAGACTTTCATGCATGTTTTGTTTAGAGCCCCGAGGGCTTGGGTGAGTTTCGGATAGGCCACAGGATGTTTTTGCACTTGTATTTCTGTTGTCTTTGCTGTTGTTGGTGCACATCTATTTAATGCATTGCGTTCGCACCCCTATGAACGCGAACGCATAGAGTAAAATAGGTGTGGGTCATTTTGTTCTATACGAACGCACCCCCCACAGTTGCAAACGCATAGAGTAAACTTCAGGGGGGGGGGGGCACCATTTGTGCTATGCGAACGCACAGTGTAAAATGGGCCTGGGGGAGGGGGAGCCCAAAAGCACTATGCGAACGCATCCCCTTCAATGCTAACGCATAGGCCACTGCCCATTGCCCTATGCGAATGCAACATGCCCTATGCGAACGCATAGAAGGCCTGCCCAGCAATATAAATACCCTTTTAAAAACGGGCAGACCTTCTTCTTCTTCATATTTTCGAACCCCACAGCCCTAGGAACGATTTTCTTCATCAATTATCATCCCCAAATCATAGGTAATCAATTCTAAACTTCACTCTTTCAATTCCTTATTGTTTTTCATCACTTTGAAATCAAAAACTAAGAATTTTCATGGTAAAAATTGAGGGTTTGGGTAGAATTAAGGAATTTTGTAAAATATCAAATTTTTACCTCGAATTGAGGTTGTATTTCGAAACTAATTGTATATTTGAGTTCGTGGGTGAATGGGTGAACATAATTTGGTCCGAACCCCGAGTTTAGACCAAGCGTACCTAGGGTCGGGTTTTCACTTTTTTCTAGAAAACTTAAGAAAAATTATATTTTTCAATAAAGTTAGTTCCTTTAGCATTAATCAATGGTAATTGAGCAGTGAGTGGCCTGCGAAATTGAGGTAAGTGTTTGGTCTAACTTTGACTTGAGGGAATAGGAATCCCCACTTGTTTGCTATGTGAAATGCATGTGTGTGGTGTATAGGTGAGGTGACGAGTATCTATGCACCACCAAATCGCATGTTGAACATGATCCATTTCCCGTTCCCAACTTAATTGATTCTTGTCTTAATTGTTCTATGTTCATTATTTTTTCTATGACTACTTGGCCTTGTTATTTTTTTATTAAATATTATTGTGGTTATTTTGGAAAGAGTATTGGTTGTTTTAGCTGGTTCCCTTGTGGTA